>PVJI01002654.1:0-140804 GCA_004026765.1 Micronycteris hirsuta | reverse complement strand
ACCCCTGCCTGCTTCCTTTGCTGTGGGGCATGTGGGGATCAGGGCACGGGAGACAGCTGGTGGGCACGGATAGGGCATATTGATTGCAGACAGCCCCCCATTATGCTGTGTATGATTTGTAGGGATTTTACCATTTTCAAAAGAGGTCACTATTCTCCTCCTGTAGGCTGGATCCAGCCTGTAGGTATGTGTAGTTGGCTCACATAATTTTTTGTTTCTGTTTAAATCAAGTGCCAACATTTAAAAATTGAGAGATTTTACATGAAAATTGTGGTTTCTTTTGAAATGAGTCCATCAAGTCTAGGCCACATTCCCACCTAGCTACAGACAGCTGGGGCTGCATAGCTGCTGTTTGGGGTGTGGACTCCTTGCTCCTTCCCAGTTCTCCTCTGGGCCCTGCACTCATGGACAGTACCTGCCTGGCCCAGCAGGCATCTCAGCTTGCGAACTGCCCCCTCCCTGATGCCTCTTCTGATCCAAGTTTCTTCAGGACAAGCAAGCGCAGTTGGCATAGTTGGTGTTACCAGACTCTGACAGGGATCTGAGCGGGAATTAGTGCTTGAGTTTGGACTTAAGCTCCAGGTGTTGGGATCCAGAGTCTCTGCTCTTCCCTAGGGCTTGCTTCTTTTGGTCCTGGGCCATTTCACTAAGAACTCTTGTCTCTTTCCTCCTGGGCAGATGCTGACCTTCATCATGCTCGCACGATTGGCTACCCTGTGTCCGGCACCTGTTCTGCAGAGGGTGGATCGGCTCATCGAGCCACTCAGGGCCACCTGCATTGCCAAAGTAAGCCACCGCCCAGGCCTGTGCACACGTATGGGTCCTCAGCAGATCGTTCATAGTTATAGTTTCCCAAGATGAGAAGTGTTCATTTTAATCCTCCTCCTCTAAAGTACTTCTTGTTTCTTCTTATTCTTAAGCATTGTATACACAGGGGAGCAGAGGTTAGGAGAGGTGAAATTGGCTAAGGCTACATAGCTAGTAAATTATGGAGCTGGGATTCAAACCCAGCTCTGTCTCTGCCATTCATTAAGTATTTCCTGGGTGCTAGGCTTTGTACTAGGGATACATCGAACATGATGGGCTCCCTCATCTCAGGTCCTAATTAGGAAACTGAGGCAGACTCTTAGAAATTGTTGATCAACTGACTGACATGGGGCAGAGCTGCTGTTAGACTGGGGTGCTCAGGGGTCCACGGGAGGGATCTGGGACCTCATGGAAAGCGGCAGTGTTGAGAGCAGAGCCTGGCACACCTAAGGGGTACTTAGTAAATACCTGTTGAGAGAACTAATTTGAGTTTTGGAAGGGTAAAAAAATTAGTCAAAAAGAGGGCAGAGTATTTTTTTTTTTTAATTTTATTTATTTATTTTTTAGAGAGAGGGGAAGGAGAAAGAGGGAGTAAAACAGCAATGTGTGGTTGCCTCTCACATGGCCCTCACTGGGGACCCGGCCTGCAACCCAGGCATGTGCCCTGACTGGGAATCGAACTGGGACCGCCTGGTTCCCAGCGAGGGCTGAGTATTTTAGATTGGAGCCCAAAGAGTAGAGATACCCATAGAACAGTAATTTCCAAGTAGCAAAACCTTAAAAAAAAAAAAAAAAAAAAGAAATGAAATCTCATGTGGATAAAACAGGTAAAATTGGTAATTTATTAATAGAAACCTACTGTGTAAGTTCATATTTTTAATATATGCTTAGTATGAAGTCAAAGAAAACAGCGGTTCTACAGGGCCATTGAACTCCTGACAGTCTCAGTGGCCAAACATGTCTAGTTTTCTTTGAACCGTAGGGATGGAGAAGATCCCAGGGCACAGGACGGAGCTTGCAGATGGCACTGCAGTCAGGACGGCCCTCGCTTTCACCTGAGGCCCGCAGTATCACTCAGCCTGGCTGCTCAGAGGGATGCTGTTTGTTGCGCAGGGATGAAAGCTTGTCAGTCCACGTCCCTGGCTCCTCACCCACAATTCTGAACCCTACAAAGCTCTGCAAGCTCAAAGATTTTAGTAACTTGCTTGGCACCAAAACTTCACTTGAACTGGCATGAGGCTTTTTATGGACCTATTTCCCTTTTTGTGATATTCATAGTATTCTTACATTTTTCATAAACTTAGTAGGAGAAATGTTAGTGTATCTGACTACAGGGTATTGTACCAGGCCCATATTATCTGCACATCATCCCCTTTTCTAAAACCCCCAAAACTCCTGAATCCCAAAAGCACATCTGGTCCCAAGGGTTTTAGAGAAGAGGTTGGGTGGTCATGTAGTCCTCATAGCAGCCCTGTAAGGGAAGACTCTTAATACAGTTTGGGAAGTGAGGGACAAAAAAGTGACTACCTGAAGTCACAGCTCTTACGGACAGAGCCATCTGAACCCAGGACTGTCCAACCCCAATAACAAGCTCTTAACCATCAGATTCTTTAGGGGGAAGAGACTAATGTTGTCTGGGGTAAGTCAAGGAGGGCCTTTACTCCATAACCAGTGGGGGGATTCCTGAGACTCTGACTAAATGGGAGAGGGTGGGGGGTGAGGGAAGGCACTTTTGGGTGTGTGCTCTGCACCTGCATCTGCAGAATGGACTACCAGTGCCTGGCGAGAAGACTGTCACAGTAACCCATTCGGTTAAGTCCCATGGTGCAAGAGTCTGTTTTAATCACAGTGAAGAGATAGCCCAGTACTTCTCACAGGGGAAGGAGACTAAGGAACACGTTACAGCAACTGTCACCGATGATTTATCAATCAAGAAGAAAGGTAACTTAGACTGGTTGCTCAGAGGCCCTTTAGGTGACTTTGAAGCTGACTTGAATGACAAACCAGCCTCTCGGGAAGTCAGCCAGTGTAAAAGCCCAGAGGTGGAAGAACCACCGGGAGGCTGGAACCACAGGCAACTGTGAAGCAGGGCAGCGTGCCCCGGGTGGTGTGAGGACAGGCTCGGTAAAGGACGGCTCGTTGTTTCCCACTGTAGGTCAAGGCTGGTTCCGTGAAGCAGGAGTTTGAGAAGCAAGATGAACTGAAGCGCTCTGCCATGAGGGCAGTGGCCGCCTTGCTGACCATCCCAGAAGTGGGGAAAAGCCCCATCATGGCCGACTTCTCTTCTCAAATCAGATCCAACCCCGAACTTGCTGCCCTCTTTGAAAGCATCCAGAAGGATTCTGCTTCAGCCTTCAGCACGGACTCAATGGAGCTCAGCTAGTCCTACCCCAGCCCCTGGATAGGCCCTTACTCAAGGGAAGGGGACCCACTCAAGCCTAAAGCCACAGCCTCACTTTCCCACCACCCAAGGCCACTGGCTTTACTTACAAACTTTCATTTCCTTGGGGGCTCTCCTGTTCCTGTGTGGGGTTTACAGTGCCTTCTCCAGGGACCCCGACTCATTGGTCCCCAACCTGAAGCTGTAAGGCTGCCAACAGTTGGCCCTTGAACTCAGGACAGTCATTCAAAGCAACAGGGCAGAATTTTACAAGCTTTTTATGCTCGTCTGTCTGGTTTCTTCAAGCTGGGGAGGCCCTGCCTCACAGAATACTTAATATTTAGTTTAGACACACTGTGCTCAGCCCTGTGAGGTTAGGGGGCAGCTGGCTGGCCTTTCTTCCCATTAGTGTCCCAGATTTGTCACACCACTCGCATGTTTTCAATTCACTTGATCTGACATACCAAAAGTTAGTACTTTGGCTGAGCATCTTAAAAACTCAGGTACTTCTGAGTTATTCACATTTTAGAATTAAAAAAAAAAAAAAGATTTCTAATTGGTAATTATGAATCAGAAATATACTTGCAGAGGGGAGAGTGTGGGTAGAGAATTAGAGCTAACATGGTTTTCTAATTTCAACTCTTATGTAGCAAACTGAGAAAGAGTAAAGCACGCAAGTGCAAGCCATGTTTCATTCACCTGGCCTACGCATAACCAGTTGGTTTGTGTCCTTCTAAGGAGGGTTTTGAACATGTCCTTTTTAGTACCGAGGACACAAAATCAAGCAACAGGCCAAAGAATTTTCTGTGCTATCCCGGGCTAATAAAGGAGAGACCCTAAATTACAACTGTTTTCTCTGCACGATTCCTCTAGTCGGTGGTCACACCACCTATCAGCGTACGTCCCACGTCAGTTTAAAGAAATAATGAAAGTGACCAATAATTTACTTAATGTTTTATACAAGGTCTTATATAATTTACTCAATGTTTTATAGGAAGCACTCAATGTGTTAAGATACTTTATCTGCTGACACTAAGAGCCTTAAGCCCAGTCATGGCTACACACCAAGAAAATTATAACCAGTGTATTATTTCTGGCTCAGCTGACAGGTGGTGAAAAAACCCTGCCTCACTCTATAGTCTTACACTAGAGCAGTGACTTTCAACCAGTGTGCCCCAAGAATTTTCAAAATATGAAATGCCTATTTAGTCACACTGACCTCTTTTCCTTTAGATTGTCAAATAAAAATAACAGCCAACACAATAGCCATCTGGTACGAATGAATCAAAATTACACTCATTTTTTGCCAGGTCAGCCAGCAGAAAACATTTTTTTGATGTGCTGCAGTTTTGCTGTGCACGCCATGGGATGAAAACCACTGTACTAGAGTACTGCATGCCATATACATGACCTACACTGCAACTTAACACTGTTTCTTGGGGCATCATAACCTTAGAATTAAAACCAGCTAGATCTGCCCTGGCCGGTGTGGCTCAGGTGGTTGGAGCATCATCCTGTAAACCGAAAGGTGCTCATTTGATTCCCAGTCAAGGCACATGCCTGGGTTGTGGGTCAGGTCCCTGTCAGGCACACACACGAGACAACCAGTCGAGTCACTCCCTCCCACCCCGTCACCCGGAGTCTAAAATCGATGGGCATGTCCTTAAGCATTTTTTTTTTTAAAAAGCTTGATTCTACCTATTACAGTTGAAAGGAGTTTGAGTGTTAAATTCCGAGTCACAAGAAGCCCGATTATCACCAGTTAAGAATCCCACACCTGTGGAAATCATGCCTGAAGCAGCAAGCCGGGGAGTTTAGATAAGGCAAACTGAAAGCCACCTTCAAACATCAGAGCTGATCATAAGTAGAGGGATTTGTGTGTCATCCTCTTTTGTATTTTTGGACAGAAGCTATATGGTGCTATTTCAGCACCAAGTTAAAAATTTAAGGGAGTAAGAAAGTCACCTGGATGCTTGCACGCATTTCCTCAATCTTCACAAGAACCACACAGGGTAACTGACATCCAACTTTAAAGCGAGGTTAAGAATGATTTCTTGCTATGAGCTGCAAGGTCCTTCAGTTGAGGGTCTCGGAAGCTACTTGTGTCTGAGGGACAAGTATTCCCCACCCCCAGCTGGAACTGACCACAGCTGGTCCGGGCACTCGAGGCCGGTGCCCTCTGAAGCACCAAGTATCCTCTATAAACCTCTTCCACGCGGCAGATTCCAGAGCATTAACGGGAAAAGAACAATCTTTGTGACAAGCTGTCAAAGAAACTGGGAAGTAAAACCAAGGGCGGAAATGCCAGATGGCAGAATTTTAAGGTTTTATTAACACAAATACAATGTGCACACAATCTGTCTATTCATTTTCTTCACTGCGCAGCCTGGCATTGGGATTGGTGACTCTGATGGCCAGCTGGGCTGCTCTTTCCACAATGGCTTTGCGGTTCTTTGAGGAGACGTTGTGAGCAATCTCAGCACAGTAAGATCTGGAAGAGAAGCCTTAAGTAGGTAAGGAGCAAGCCAGCTTAGAACGCACCTTTGTGTGCGTTCCACTGGAAAGGCAATGGCTCTGGTCACTTCATCTGCAGAGCCACAGCGCTGAGCAAAGAGGGTGGCAGCACACGGCTACTGAGTAACATCTGCATGTCCCAAATCCTAAGATACTAGCAAGGCTCTTAAAGTGTCTGCTGAAACAGAAAAAACAACGCTCTCACATCCCCTCTTATTTACGCCTCACAGTAGCCCTGTAATCCTGATACTGCCTCTATCTCAGGGACAGGGAAGCCAAGGACCACAGAGGTGGAAGTGAATTTCCAAGATCACATCTCCAGCAATGGACAGGGCCAGGACGGCTCAGCCCCAGACTCCGGGTTCAAAAATTCTCCCATCTTTCTTTCTAGCCAATCCGCCCAACTCAGGAAAGTCTCAGGGAGCTTGGCCTTGCTTGTGAAAAGTTTTGGAACTGCAAGTAGCAGAGCAGACTCCAACAGTGTGATTAATCCTAGGGGTCCCTGATCCAGACCATAAACGTTTACTTGTTTGGCTGCTGCAGATAAAATCCAACTGAAAGTAACACTGCCTCAAGCCAGCCAGTGAGTGGAACACCTAACATTTCCTGAGCACACGTGCGTTTGGAGCTGGCCTCACCCCCGATTTGATAACTGGTCTACCGGACACATTTCAGTAGGGAGGTGATCTGAATCCATAAAAGGATTAGGAAAAGGCATAACCCCTGGAGGATTTCAGCAAAAAAGACTGGAAGGAGTTTGACCAAATAAAGCAATAGATACATATAGTTCTTTTTAAGACCTCTGTAAGAAAATAGCTCAACAATGTGACAACAAAATGGGTAAAAAATTTGTTTTATATAAAGGAGACCACTCAAGCTCAAAGTAGCTACATTTTAAAATGTTTCCATATTCTTTGTTTTCAGGAAGACTTAAATTGTATTACTGTATTTTTTCCAAAAACCCCTCAGGTCCTTGTCCATTTCTATTTAATAATCACAACCACACTGTACATATTTTAAATACTTTCCCTGCTGCTTGGGCAGTTTCCACACACAACAGTTTTTAAACATATAACAACATTCCACTCAGAGCTGCACTCCTACCATCCATCAACAATATTCACAATTGTTCAGTTATTCTTGCAATAATCAGCTTATAAAGCTTCCCTGCTTTTTAATTATTTAGTTTTTACAGATTTTTGGTTTGCAGGCCTGCACTCAATCCACTGAGCTACACCAGCCAGGGCTTCTTAATTATTTAAAGATAAATGCCCAGAAATGGAACTTGTGGATTAAAAGTGATGGACTCGGAGTATTTCTGGGGCTCTCGATACTGCAGCATCTGCACTGCAGTCACTTTTTGCTACACCACATGTGGTAGCCTGCATCGCTCTGTCATAATTCTCTACCAACCTACTCAGGGCAGCTTGGGCATCTACCATTATTAATCCCTGTGCTCATCCTTTCTACAGAAAACTTCCAGCATTTCGATGCCTGGTTAAACTCAAACAAAAATGGTCTCATTTGGCCTAAGCCAACCAAAGTCTCACACAGAGCTCACCAAGTGTCTAACTTCCTTAAAACAATGAAAGTAATGCTGTAACCCCTCCACGCACTCTTGCACCTACACAACTTTGTCTAAGTACCCTCTGTCTGCAGTCTTCCTCCGCCTCTGATCACACTGAGCTCTGAATCGGACAGCAACTGCTCCATTAGTGAAGCATTCTGAAGAAGCACATGGCCACTTTAAGTGCTCTTTAGGTCTGTCTGAGGCTATCCCCCACATTAAAAAAGCAGTGTTCTGGAAATGACTGCCAAAGTCCTTCTCTTTCCAGGTCTTGGGTCTCTACACTTTTTAGGACAAATCGTAGCCCCCGCCCCCATTTTGAAGTCCCCAACAAGCATTAACTAAGCTCCTGAGAGAATATACAACATCTCCAAATGCATTCTGAAAGGTCTAGAGTCCCTCCCCAAAATGCTCAGAGATCCACCCTTCTGACACTGGAACCCAGATGGGATCCAACTCACTTGTTGCACATCAGCAGCACTTCCAGCTCCTTGACGTTGTGGACCAGGAACTTGCGAAAGCCACTGGGCAGCATGTGCTTTGTTTTCTTGTTGCTCCCGTAACCAATGTTGGGCATCAAGATCTGGCCCTTGAACCTTCTGCGCACCCTATTGTCAATGCCTCTGGGTTTCCGCCAGTTCCGCTGAAAGAAAACACACAAGTGGGTCAGTGTCTGTGCAGAATGCCAACTCTTCCTTCTGGAGGAATAAACAGGAACCAAATGAAAAGGAAATATGACAAACGGTAGTTGTCTTTGGGTAACAGGATTTCACTACTTATTTTTTTGGTGAAGAAAAACAGGCTCCTGTATTTGCACACCAGAAACACAGACCCATAACCACTCCTTAGCGAAGGAAAAGCAGACCACACACCAATGGAACATGAGGGGATCGTGCACAAAGCAAGATGAGGAACATGGATTTCAATACTACACTCAAGACCCAGGTTTTCTCATCTGTAAGACAAGGATAACTTACCTCTCGAACCATCATAAGGCTACCTGAAATATGATACAAATGCAAGCCTCTAGATACTGCAGAACAGCCAAATCCAAGTGTGCATTGTTATTTGTAAGTTTCAATTTACACATCAAGAGGCTGAGTGCCAGGAAGTGCCTGGGTTTCTATAGTGAGCTCTTTCCCACCAACCAGACTGGCTGGTTCATCTGTCCAAGGTACTCTTCTAGATGTCAGAAATCCAGCAGCCAATCAGGAACCCTTTCCTTCACCCCCACACACTTCCACTTCCACCCCAGGACCATATACCTTAATCTTCACATAACGGTCTGACTGGTGCCGAATGAACTTCTTGGTCCTCTTTTTAACAATCTTGGGTTTCACGAGGGGTCTCAGGGCCGCCATGGTGCCTTCAAAAGAGACAGATACTGTGAAACAAAAAACAGTCCCAGAAGGTGGCGTTCCTTGCCAGGACTCCTACGTTGTTGCAGAGTGTCTTCCAATCACCAGCTACGGAGCAAGCGGGGAAAGGAATGGGCACCTCTGCCAGGCTTGTTTTCCCTCCCCTCTCCGAAGCTGGCAGAATATCAGCCATTCTCCAGACGCGATCCTGGGAGGTTAGGAGTCACCTCACTCACTCAAAAGCCAAGAAAAAATGCCAACGGCTGACTTAAAACCGGCCCCCAAAGGTTCTTGGCCTGCAAAGGGGCAGCAAATCCTACTTGACCAAGTGTCTGAACCCCCACGTGGCCCAGTTGCCTTTTAGTTATGCGGGACTTTGACAAACTACGTGAACTGGAGTTCCTTTTCTCACCGGTAAAATGGAGATGCTCTGGCACATTGAATGTTTGTAATGGCCAGACCAAAGCAAACGTTTACTAAAGAGAAACCTCTAGATGTGCATCTAGATGTACTTCTAAAATGCCTCTGGGCCTTTGAACATACCGTTCTAGCCGTAGATCAACTCAAAAGTTATCTTCCTCAAGGTGTCCTCAATGGCCCTCTTTACACCCTTTGTTCTCTTCATAGCCATTAACTTCCTTGTTTAGCACACAGTAGGTACTCAGTAAATGACATACACTCACCCCCCGACCCCTGCGCCATGATTTCCTCAAACGCAAGGATGCAATTTAAAATTCCCAGAGATTCTAATCCTCTATCAGAATTTCTGGTAACCGAACCGGTTTTGTTTTTTTTTCGGGGGCGGGGGGGAGGGTAGGAATTCCCGCCGCAGCAGTAACCAGGGCCAGAAAGTAGATGGGAGCGTCGGGCAACAGGAAAAGGTTTTTTTTATTTCTATACCACGTGGGGAGATATCGCTAATCGAAATAATCCGACGATTTGAGGCCTGGCCGGTGAGGCCGCAACCTCTGGGTCATTCCACGTCCCGCAGAAGCTCCCGTAGTTTGAGCCTAAACGGCGCCCTGCGCCCCTAGAGCTCAAGTCGTTCGCAGCTCAGGCTGACCCCAGGCGGCCTCCGTAGGAGTGCAAGCGGCCCTAGCAAGCGAACCTCCATTACCAGCGGGATCACTTCGTTCTGTTCTTATACGCGCTCCAGCAAGGCGACAAAGACAATGCCCACCAACACAACTGCTTGGAAGGGCAGGCCACCTCACCAGGGAGCGATGAGGTTTAGTGGAGACCGTACACACACAGATGACCAATGATTAAAACTCACCGAAAAGGAGATGGCTGCCACCTCCGTAGGCAGCGCCGAGGAAGAGAGAGGAAGCGGATGCGCGAGGTGTAAGCGCCTTGACCTCTGGGTCCTGCCAGGGAAAAGACGGGCACTTCCGGCTCTTGGCCATTCAAAAATAAACGTCAGAGAAATAATACTGGAAAAAAGTCTAGGGCTACCTTTATTTTCTTAGATATTAATATTCAGGAGTAGTCCTGAAATTTTTTCATACCTTCTCTTGGGAATACGTAGAACATATTTGGAATTGTTTCTCAGCTTCTAAGACTTGGTCGGAGCACCCACTTCCGCCAGAAGTTGAAGCCGCTCCTCCGCCCCCAGCTTTTAGATTATTTTCGCCTTCGTTTCTTCAACTCCAAAGTGCGCCTCGTAGTGGCCAGGAGGAAACAAAACAGAAACTTTCTAATAATTCATCAGGTGAATTTGTAAATAGCCATGAGACAATGTATAATAGCTGTAATTCGGTTGGATTTACTAGCCTTCCCACAATTCTATGAAGTAGGTAAATTATTTTCCCCATTTTACATATGTAGGAAGTGAGTTTTGGAGGTTTGACTTAAAAAAATCCACATTTGTAGCCCTAGCTGCTGTAGCTCAGTGGATTGAGCCTGGGCTAGGAACCAAAGAATCCCGGTTCGATTCCCAGTCAGGGCACATGCCTAGGTTGCAGGCCAGGTCCCTGTGAGGGCTATACATTGCTGTTTCTCTCCCTCTCTGTCTCCCTCCCTTCCCCTCTCTCTAAAAATAAATAAAAAAATCTTTAAAAAAAAAATCCACATTTGTAACCATTAGGTAAAACTGCCAAGTTTTTCATTGTTGTTCTTGGTTTGTTTGGGTTTTTTCCCCCTAACTTTTTGTTTTAAGATTAGTGCAAAAATAAAATTTCAGAAGGAAGCCCCCCAGCCCCCCACCATGATTCCACAATGTAGATGTCATTAGTGATCTTGATAGGAATAATTCTAGGGGCCAGATGGAAACAAGCTAAACTGGATGTGTTTGGAACTGCAGAGAAATGAGAAGGGAGAGCAGATGTTGACAACTCCTTCATGAGATTTTGACTGTGAAGGAAAGGGGAGTTTGAGGAAACCCAGAGAAGTGAAACATGAAATGTGAAGTCAAGTGTCCTTTCACAGGTCACACAAGTGGCAAACGGTAGAGACTAAAACCCTGTTATGTCTGTGACTGCACCACACCTCATGAATCCTGCTTACCCCATGGTCTGTGGGAAGTCACATGGGATGTGGAGCATAGGAGCACTGTGTTAATAGCTGCCTACACGATGCACGTCATGAAGGAAAAGGTCTTGATGGAGATCGGATAAGTTAATCAGGCAAAGAACTCATGAACCAGAGAGCATGCTTCCAATTACAAAAGACCCAAGAGATTTGGAAGTAGTAATCCAATGGTTCAATTTGGGGGGGATGAGAGACATGGTATTTCTCAGAGGAGGGCACAGGGCTCCCCGCACTGTCTGCTGCTTCCCCATGGGCACTGAGATCCCAGGATGAGAGGCTGGAGGTGCCATGCAGGCATCTGTCAACATCCCAGGGAATGTGCCTGCTGTATTATCCCAGGCTCAGGACCCCAGTTTTTCCAAACACCCCTCTGGCCACAGCTTCTGAGCGAGAAATCATATCAGCTGGGTCACAAGTGACATGAGAAAAACTCCAACCTGGTTTATTTCAAAAGGGCAGGAAACACTCAGAAGTTGCACTTCTTTCCCTGGACGCATCTGCCTCTGAGGCCCTGGACACTTTTGCTCTACAGAGAAATGATTTCTTTTGTCTGGATCTTTGACACTCCCAGTGTCTATGGCTTTGGGCTGCTAGCCTCACTGGTCCCCAGCCCCAGGATGACTGAGTCTGACAACACCTGGGCATTCTAGTTGAGGTGGTAGACCTTGGGGGCATCGTAATAGCCACAGGTCATGTAGTTCCTGTTCTTAATGGGCCACCAGTCTTTGGAGTGGCAGGCAGCTGAGTAGACATGAGGCCTCTGTTGGATACAACTGAATAGTGCCAGGCTCCGGTCCACAGTCACAGTGGGCAGGTAGAGCTGCAACTTGTCCAGGAGGTGACCCGGCCAGAAGAAATTTGGGTGGGTTCGCTGTGGACCACAGGGCCTCTTTGCCTGCAGCGTCCTGGAAAACGAGAAGACACAGGGAAGATTGTCATGGGGGACAGGCTAGGGCCAGAGCTCTTCAGCAGAGCAAACCAATTATGACTATTGAGGAGGTGTAGCGTTGTGCTTAGTGCTTAATATCTCAGTTTTTCTCTATAGTTCCACATGGTAGGTTCTGTTACCCTGTCTACCTTCAAGTTCCCCAGGGCTACATACACAGTGACCAAGTGGCAGGGTGTGGGCTTGACTTCTTATCAGCTGCCTGTAAAACCCAAACTCTTGAGAGTACATAATCTGTTCTCTAGAAGAAGCATTTTAATATGGTATTCAGAGTAGTCTTTGGAGCCTGTTTAGCTGGATTAAATCCCTGCTCCACCATTTTAACAGATGCGTGACTTTAATATGAAATAAACTTTTCTGTGCCTGTTTCCTCTTCAGGAAACTGGGTATGTTAACAGTAGCTTCACACGACTGTTCAGAGGATTTAAATGAGTTAATACATGGAAAGCACCCAGCACAGAGTCTGCCTGGCACTCTAAGTTGTTCTCCTGCCTCTCAGCTCCTGGGCACTGAGCCCCGGATGCTGTGCTAAAGGCACCATGAAACATGCAGAGTCCCAGGCACCTCCCCAAAGGGGAGCTAGACCTCCTCCCACCTAACTCCTTTCCAGAGTTAAATGATTGCTGCAGACCTGGTGAATTCTTCAAACTCCTTAAAGTGTATTCTCTTGATTTTCTTTGGTGGTTTCCTAGTGGATGAGAGAGAGAGAGAGAGGTATCTTGTTAGGAGAGGGGAAATCCAGGTTTGCAGGGCCCCAGGGAGTAGGTCGGGGGTCTCAGGGATATGCCCATCTCTAAGTCCAAACCAGAGCTTTGAAAGGAGAATTTTTTCTGTCTGGGGTGGGGCCCTGACTCTGTCCTCTCACGCTCCAGTGGAACATACAGTGGGCTTGGATCAGCCAGACTTGGGCTCCTAATCTGGCTGTCTGGGTGACTCTAGGCAAGTCACTTCCCCTTTCAGAGCCTTGGGTTTCTAATTTCCCAAAATGGAGATTAGTTATGAGAGATGTTCAATAATCTGAATCATTTCTGGTCTCCTGGCTTCCATTTCCCCTGAAATGACTGAATCCAGCCTTGGAGATAAAGATGGTAAAAACTAACTCTCCAAACCTTGGGCCTGGCAGATATTAACAACAGCACTCCTTCCCAGCAAGCCTGCATTCAGCCTCAGAATCTTACACGACACAGTCTAAGTAGCAACACGAAATCAATGTCCACCCCTGCCCTAGATGACCTTCCTTCATCCTTTATAGCTGTGGCCTACCTAAGCATGGACAAGAGTCCTTTCTGTCCCCACCCACTTCCTAGGTTCACAGTTTAGGAATTGGTACCAGCCACCCAGGGTCTGGAAGGCAGTCACTAAGGGATCAGAAAGGACCCTCTAGGCCACTACCACCTGCCTGGTTCATGCTCAGTTCTTCCCAACAAGAGCTACAGACAGGCTTCACCTGCAGGCCTGGGCCATTCCTGCACTTGAGAACACCCTGATGACAACAGTCAACGCTCGAGTGCCAACTGTCTGCCAGACACCATGCTCTGAAGTTTACATGCAATTTTTTCTCTTGTTCTCATTGTATATGTTAGGAACTATTATGCCCATTTTACAGATAAAGATGCTGATGCTCAGCGAGTGAAGTAACTTGTCCACTTGATCCACAGTTTGTCTGATTTCCACTCTGTTCTGCTGCATCCCACCCACCCCTTCTGGCCACAGCATACCACCCCAGTGAGCAGCTGGCAAGAATCCAGAGTATGAGCATGTCCTGAGCCCCTCCCCCATCAGGGTATACAATCAGCTGTCCCCTCCTTCTCCCATGCTGTCCCTAGCCCTCTGCAGGATGCTGCTTGTTCTCCAATCTGCTATCACCCGTGGATACTGGCTCATCAGCTGCCCATGTTTCACCACCTTCCAAAGAACATTTATTTTCTTTCCCTTTCTTCCTTTCTTTCCTTTGTTCCTTTGTTCATTTCTTTCCTTTCCTTTCTTTTCCTTTCCTGTTCTTTCCTTCCTCTGTCCTTTTTGTTATTTTGAGAGTATGTTTATTAAAGCTGGGGACAACGAAACACGGAAGGGCTTAGAGTAGAAGAAGCATCAAGAGAGAACCTAGGCAGGGCTACTTTGGCTCACTGGAAAGCCAGAGAAAAGGGGGCCTTGGGGACAGATTCAGGGGATTAGCCCAGGACGAGCTGTCATAGCCCATTTCCCTGGGTGCAAATCTCTGGGGACGCAGAGTTTAGGAGATGCTCACCTGAGAGGGAAGAAAGATATGGGTATGCTCTCAGGAGGGAGAACGCAGCGTGCCCTGAGTCAAAAAGGACATTTTCTTAGATAGGACTCGAGATGACCTGAGGTAGTACCCAGTGCAGAGTTCTTTTCTCCTCCCAGGGGCTGTAAGCCCCTTTCTTGCCAGAGAAGATGGGGCAGGGGAAGGGGCTACCTCCCCCCGCCCCCCCGCCACTGTCCTCTGCAGCACCCCTGACACTGGGCCCGTAATTGGTGAAGGAGCCTCCCAATTCTCTAGGAAGGCTGTCTTTTTCATCTTTTCCAGAGGGCTTGGGATCATGTAGGATGTGTTTGGGAGATAGCTGAGTGGAGTGAGGCAAGGAGGCTGTGGATCTCAGACATATGTCAGGGGTGACACTGGGGACTAGTCCGGCGTGGTGACTCAGCCGGACGTGCTGGGTTAGGACAGAGGCACTAGTACAATGTGACATCCCTGCGTGCTAGCATCCTAGCTTCTGTAGCCGAAGCACAGCAGCAGGGCCGGAGGCGAAGGGAGAGGGGAAGGGGTCTGACACTCAGCTTGTCAGTCTTCTTAGCCGTGGACTCTTTGAACCCCAGGGACTTGAGCAGGGCCTGAGTTGGGCTGAAGACCTTGAAGTCTGAGTAGTAGCCTCCTGGCTGCCGGATTGGGCGCACCCGGTCCTTCCGGAAAATGATCTTGTCTCCCGGGTACAGCAGGGCTGTGAGCAACAAGAGACACATGGCCTAGCAGCCCAAGGCCCCTCTGCCCGCCGCCTTTGAGGGAAAGGGCAGAGGAGGGCTTTACAAATAATAATAATAAAAATAAGATCACATTTTTGTTTAACAAGATTTTTCTTATGTACATTTTTTAACTTTTAATTTTTTTTAAAGATTTTATTTATTTATTATTAGAGAGAGGGGAAGGGAGGGAGACAGAGAGGGAGAGAAACAGCAATGTATGGTTGCCTCTCACATGGCCCTCACTGGGGACCTGGCTTGCAACCCAGGCATGTGCCCTGACTGGGAATCAATCCGGGACCCTTTGGTTCCCAGCCCGCGCTCAATCCACTAAGCTACACCAGCCAGGGTAACTTTTAATTTTTAAATGATTGTAGATTCAAAGTAAATTGGTAAATTGTAAAAATAGTACAGGGGATCCCTTAGACCCTTCCCTCAGCTTCCTCCAGCTGTGATGTGGCATATACAGGCATAGCTCGCTTCATCGCTCTTTGCTTTGTTATGCTTTGCAGGGGGTACATTTTTTTTACAAATGGAAAGCAAAGCTGTCCACCAGTAAAAAGATGACGACTCACTTTGTCAGATACCTGCTTTATTGTGGCGGTCTGGGACTGAACACACAGGATCTCTGAGGGATGCCTGTAGCTGCCGTGCACGATGGAGTTGGCACAGTACTGCTAATTGCACTAGAGACAAGGGAGCTTGTTTATAACCAGGTTGGCAATAGCCCCCAGGGCTAGGATGCAATTAGGATGGAGCTTGAGGCCCCACACCCCACTCTGCAGGGGACGCCCTGGTCAGGAGTCCCAGGAGGAGGGGGGAGTATTCCCCCAAGACTTCACTAGGGTAACTTGTAGCTGATGGCAGTTTTCTCATTGCTTAGAATTAGTCTCGCAGATAAACTTTTCTAAGTACAGTACATCAAAAACACTGGGCCAGGGTCTCCATCTTCCTGCAACTATGAAGCAGTGCTTGTCCTAAGAGGGTAGTACCAGAAGAGCTCATGTTCTAGAAGAATTGGTAGAAGGTTACACTCCTGGTAATCAATATTGTTTTTTTGTGGGGAGGGGAGGGATTGTGCAGATAAGAAAGGAGAAGAGGGAAGGGAATATGCAGGTAGCATCAACATTTTAAAGCTTTTGGTGTTTTTTGCTTTTTTTTTTTTTGCTCTGGCTGGTGCGGCCCAGTGGATTGAGCACTATCCTGTGAACCAAAAGGTCGCCAGTTCAATTCCTAGTCAGGGCACATGCCTGCGTTGCAGGTCAGGTCCTCAGTCAATGTTTCTCTCACACACTGATGTTTCTCTTCCTCTCTGTCTCCCTCCCTTCCCCTCTCTCTAAAAATAAATAAATAAAAATTTTAAAGGTGGTGAATCTGCAAAACTACTGCCTATATTCTTAAATAAATAAAGTTTTTTTTAATACTCACCCAAGGATATCTCTATTGATTTTAGAGACAGTGGAGGGGGGAAAGAGAGAGAGACAGAGAAACATCAATGTGAGAAAGAAACATCAATCAGTTGCCTCCCGCAGGCACCTGACTGCGGATCGAACCTGCAACCTAGGTATATGCCCTGATGAGTGATCAAACCTGCACCCTTTTGGTGTACAAGACAAGGCTCCAACCAACTGAGCCACCCACCAAGGCACAGCATCAACATTTTAATAAGGCGTATAGGGTTTTAAAAAACTATATTTAAAAATATACAGAGTCCAACACTGGCTGGTGTGGCCCAGTGGATTGAGCACCAGCCTGCAAATCAAAATGTCACCAGTTTGATTCCCAATCAGAGCACATGCCTGGGTTTCGGGCCAGGCCCCCATCTGGGGGCCTGTGAGAGGCTCACACATCAGTGTTTCTCTTCCCTCCCTCCCCCTCTCTCTAAATAAATAAAACCTTTAAACAAATAAAAATAAAAATATACAAGGTCTGGCAGAAGTATGGCTTGCTTGAGTGTGGTTAGTAGGGTAATAATAGGGGTTTAATAATTTATAGTTTTAATTTGAATATTTCACCTAAAATGTCGTATGGTGTGCTTGAGTGTGATATTGTTATGTTACAGAATTATATGCTTATGATTTTATAATAAAAGATTTTGTAATAAAAAGGGGTGTTATTTGTGCCAGATCCTGTATACACATGATTTTAAAAAATGATTTACATAAATAATTTTGTGTACGCAGAAAAGAAAAATAGGTTTGTGGAAGGGCAGTCACTAAAATATGAACAGCAGTCAACTCAGCTGGAGTGGGGTTTTTATTTTTATGTTTTCAAAAAAATGTAAGTGAGCAAGTACTATGTATAATATAAGGGGGACAAAGACAATGAAGTTATATTCACTGGGGAAAGGAAAAATGCCTCAATGTTCTAGCATTCTCACCCATGAGCTTGAGACCTGGAGTCTGAGCTCACCAATGTCCAGTCCGGAACACAGACTTGGAAGTCCTGATGCCTGTGCCTCTTTGTCTATAGCAGAGCAGGCCTCTGTCATGAAGACAGCCAACAGACAGTGGCCAGGACAGTGGAACTTGTGCACCTCCAGGATTCTAGAAATCCCATCTAACAGCAAAACTCGCTTGCTGTTCTTCCTCTCCTCTTTCTCCTTCTTCACAGTGTCCCCACCACAGGCCACAGCGGCTCTAGTCAGAGATGGACTAGAGTCTTTTGCATGTAGGTCAGTCAGGGGCAAAAGGAAGCCCACCCGTGGATGCTTCTATGTGCCCATGAATGTGAGATCCTGGCAACAGAGGAAGCTCACAGACTTGGGAGCTGGTAAAACGCAGCAGTGGATAGAATCCGTAGTGGCTTGATGTTCTGGCAGGGACAAAGAATCCACATCCAGAAAAAAGACCTGACCCACATAGGTAGTCCAGGGTGCACGGCAAGCCTGTCTACATTTCAGAAAACAGCGGAAGCTCCTCTATTAACCAAGATGAAGGGATGTAAAGAATTAGGGAATGTCGTGGGGATTTCGTCCCAGCCGAAACCCGTGGGTGACCGTAACCCGATGCGTGAAAGAATCTCACACTGAGACACGCGGGGAGAAGGAATCCGGGGCCATGGGACCAATTCCCAAATCTCAGGAAAAGGGCCTCGAGCGTGGCTTAGCCGGGTTTTTATTAGGAAGTTCAGGACACAGCAAAATGGGAATGGCTATTCATTAGCTATGCAAGGGGTTCCGGGCAACCATTAGCATAATCCCTTGGCTCCTGGGGGAAGGGTCCCAGCAAGTTAACAAGTCTTAGGAAGTAAGTTAATCCAATTTCCCTTTGAGGAATTCTTTTTTCCACGAGCATGATTTTTACGCCGGCCCGCAAGGGAGTGTTAATTTCCACGGAGCCAGGCTCGAGACGTGAAAATTCCCGGGGGGTTACGGTTTTTATCATGCGGATGAAAAGAATTCCTGTCACAAGGGAAAACAAGGCCCCCTGGGGAAGAAGGAAGGATAGATGATTTGGTGAAAAGTCAGTGCCCAGAGCTGCAGGATCTTGGGTCTCTGCCCTCCCAGCCCAGGCAGGCAGCAAGTGCGTGCCAAACAAGGACGTGTAGCGTGTGCAGGAGACAATGGCCAGTTAGGTTGGTTTGTCCCTGAACGCCCTTGGCCACATCCTCCTGGATAGACCTGTTATGGGCTGAATCGTGTCCCCTCTAAATTCATATGTTGAAGCCCTAACCCGCAGAACCTCAGAATTTGTATTTGGAGATAGGCCCTTTCAAGAGGTGATGAAGCTAAAATGAGGCTGTTAGGGTGGACTCGAATTCAATCGGACTACTCTTCTTATAAAGGAAGTTTGAACAAACAGAGATACCAGGGTATGTGTGCACAGAGGCAAGACCCTGTGAAGAGATCTGCAAACACAGGACTGAGGCCTCAGAGGAAACCAACCCTTCTGGTACCTCGATGTTGGACTTCTGGCCTCTAGAGCTGTGAGGAAATAATTTTTCTGTTGTTTGAGCCACCCAGTCTGAGGTGTTTTGTTATGACAGTTCTAGCAAACTAATATAAGACCCTGGGTTTCCCTCCACATTCCCCCTAAACGTCCCCAGCATGTTTCCCTCCCTCTGGGGAAAAATACGGAAATAATCAATTGTGACTGTTAACTCGTGTTCTCGGGTAAGTCACACCACTCTCTGTGTGCCCTTTTTCAGAAAACTTCATTTCCCAGTATGGCCACAGCTTCTGAAAAGTTCCTACAGGAGAACCTCTGCCCTCATGGAGCTTGCCGTTCATGTTTTTTAAGCACAGAGAGGAAGCGGCCCACTAAATTTATAAATTCATCAATTTGGGATGCCAGCATTGTTCCGTGGTCATCAGGGAAATATGGGGCACTTTCTGCACCCACCTCTCAGAAGCACGTACTCTACCCAGAGATGTGGAGGGTTCAGGTCTGTTTGGATGTATGAAAACACAGTTCTTCCCCCAAGCAGAGTATGGAACCAGTATGGAAATCTCAGCGTTGAGTCCTATTGTCTGAGCAGAGAGCAAAGAGCCTCTGCAGAACCTGACTCCCGGCGCTTTTCTCCCTCAGTGCTGCAGAAGAACCGAAAAGCTGGCCTGGCCTAGGGAGGCGGTTTTGGAAAAGCCCAATACAGCATAGCAGTTGTCACATCTATCAGATCTCCCTCTTTGAAATTGGGATTGTTTCTTTATGCTCAACTTCAGGGCCCCCTTGCCTAGAACTCCTGTCTTTGGGACTTCCTGCTCCAGAATGCCAAGCTCAGTTGGGGAACCCCACACCTGTGGAACTCATGGACCTACAGGATTCTAAAAGTCCCGTCTAACAGCAAAATAGGCTTGACTGTTCTTTCCCCTCTTCTTCTATATGTCCCTACCACAGGCTACAGTGGCTTGGCTGGGTGCATGTCAGCTGGGGAGCGACAAACCTCAGGTGCACATCTGAGGCATCTTTCTGGGACCAGCCACCAAGGCCTTTACCTTTTATGAGGATGTCCTCTGTCAGCGGGAGGCCGTAGTACTCACAGAGCTTCTGGCACTGCAGGTAGACCAGAAAGGTGTCCCTGCGGGACAGGTTGATGAGCTCACCCATCTCCCCGCAGATGGTGGATGGGAGGCAGTGGTTGTCAAAACGCTTATTCCCACTGTGCACCCGACGGCGCCACTCCATGTACTGGATGGAGGGGATCGTGAGCTGCAAAGAGAACAGCAGTTGGTACATACTTCCTTTCACCCTGCCATTTTTCTCCTGGCCTGAAGGCTGTCAATCTACCTTTCCCCACAAGGCCCCCAGGAGGAACTAGGGCAACAAATGTGTGGTGGGACCCAAGTTCAGTTCTGAAGTCAGTGCTGAAGTCAGTACTGGGGAGAAAAATCACATATGGTCAAGGTTACCCTCGAAGAGTACTTGAATGGTCAGCATGTGTGGTTCCATGTGCACAGTACTGTATACAGATGTACACACATGATTGTATAATATATGCAGTAGGGTACCATGTGAATGTGCCACATGTGTCCTATTGAAACATTATATTCAAGTGTTTGGCTGCATGAGAATTTAAATGAGGTGCTGCCATCTGTGACTTTGAGGTAGAAGCCACATGTTAAGGAGGGCAGAGTGAGGTAAAAGGGGCCTGGGAACTGGGTAGCCACTTTTGGCCTTCTTATTTATTCATTTACAAAGAAAGAAAAAATCTGTCTTTTTAAAACTTCTAAAGCTAGAGTCAGTGAAGTACAGACAATAGGTTAAATCTGCCCCACCACTTGTTTTTATAAATAAAGTTTTATTGAAACACAAGCTGCACTCATTTCTTTGGATGTTGTCTGCGGTTGCTCTTGTGTTCTGATGGTAGAGCAGACCAGCTGTGACAGAGGTAATAGGACTCACAAAGCCTAAAACATTTATTATCTAGCCCTTTACTGGGAAAGTTTGCCATTCACTGTTCTAACATTCTGGGTTTTCTTGTCATGCAACTAAATCGGATCTTAAGTAGTGTAGCACTTACCAATACCTAACATTATATATATGTATATATATATATAAAAGATGTATCTATAGCGCTGGCTGGTGTGGCCCAATACATTGAGCGCCTGCCTGCAAACCAAAAGGTTGTTGATTTGATTCCCAGTCAGGGCACATGACTGGGTTGTGGGCCAGGTCCCCAGCAGGGGGCGCGCAAGAGGCAACCGATTGATATACTGTTCTCTCTGGCACTTTGATGTTTCTCTCCCTCTCTTCCTCCCTTCCCCTGTCTCTAAAAGTAAATAAATAAAATCTTTTTAAAATGTTTTAAAATATATGTATCTATACATAGTATTATATTAATATTGTCTACTCTCTGGCTAGACTCTACTGGCAGCTTCTTGAGGGCAGGGGCTGTTTTGTCTGAAGCACATAGAACAGTGCCTGATATATTACAGGCTCTTGATAAATATTTATTGGGTGAATTAATTCAGGCAATCAGTTCTTCCTTCTGTCCCTGGAGTGCCTGCTCGGTGCCACTCCCCATGCCAGACTCGGGTTCCTGCTGTGATGAAGATGCAGCCCTGGTCCCTGGATACGAAGTCATAATTAAAGAGTGGGAGGGCGAGCTGACACCTTCAGAAACATTATCTCATTTCATCTAAACCGAAACCTTGTGAGACAAGTATTGTTCTTACTATCCAGATGAGGGAACAGAGAGATAAAACACCTGCTTCCAAGAGTTCCCCTAGCTAGGAGGTGGTGCAGGTGCAGGGGATTTGCTCCACGACCCCCCCCCCCTTTGATAGAGGTACCTTGCTGTCATGCTTCCACTCCCAGTACTGTTTGTTGACATCCTCCTTCTCCTCTAGGGTCAAGGGCCTTGCCTCTATCTTGGTGTCAACCACAGGCACAGTCAGCAGGTGCATCTTGGGAGGCTGTGGGGCTGCACTCTTGGGTGGATGCTGTGAGGAAACTCTGTGCTTGACAGATCTACAACCTGGGGTTGAAGAGAAGAGACAAAGGAAGGAGGGACTGAAAGGGTGCTCAGCCATAGAATCCATCAAGCAGTTAACCAATGTCACCAAGCAAGCACTAGGCCATCCCTCTGCTCATTTCCCACGTGTCCAGTCAGTGCCGTCTGCGATGCACCTTGAGGTGCCCCTTCTTTCCATCTCCACTGTGGCCTCCCTGGTACAGGCTGTCTCCTCCCTCACCTGCGCCATGGCCTCAGCCTTCCTGTTGCCGTTCTCATCCTGTAGCATACTGTTTTCACCAAACAGCAAACAAGACCTTTAAAAGACGTAAACCATGTCGTCCTGACTGGTCTGCATCAGTTGGTTGAGTATCGTTCCCCAAAGCAAAAGCTTGCTGGTTGGATTTCCGGACAGGGCACATGCTTAGGTTGTGAGTTTGGTTCGGTCACCGGGCGGGGTGTGTATGAGAGGCAATCAATCGATGTTTCTCTCCCTCTCTTAACTCCCTCCCTTCCCCTTTCTCTAAAAATAAATAAATTTTAAAAATTTAAAAGACATAAACCACATCACTTCATTTCCTTGCTTAGAACTCTCTCCTGGTTTCCCACTGCACTTAGACTAAAACTCAGAATCTTCTCCCTGGTCTACAAGGCCCTGCAGGATCTGGCCTCAGCTGACCACCTACCTGACTCTGTCCTATTGTCCTCAAAGCATTAATCACTATTGGACACCATCTTGGTTAACCTTTTCTATGGAAACTCATTGAAAGCAGGGATGTTGGCTTCTTCACTGCTGTGTTCTCAGTTCCTAGGATTGCCTGGCACATTGTAGGTGCTCAACAGAGGCCCAAATGAATGAGAGTGTTTCTTTGCCATGCCCTGTTTTGGGCCTGCATTGTCCCTGGCTCAAATGAAATGCAGGCCCTGACACCTTCTGGTTTGGGACAGGTGGTCAACCTCTCTGAGCTTCAGCTTCCTCCTTAAAAAGCGTGAATACCGTGGCTGGTGTAGCTCAGTGGATTGAGCGCGGGCTGCGAACCAAAGGATCACCAGTTCAATTCCCAGTCAGGGCACATGCCTGGGTTGCAGGCCAGGTCCCCAGTGGGGGCCACATGAGAGGCAACCACACATTGATGTTTCTCTCCCTCTCTTTCTCCTTCCCTTCCCTTCTGTCTAAAAAATAAATAAATAAATAAATAAATCTTTTTTAAAAAGCATGAATAGCAGCCCTGATGTCTGGGGACTTGAAGGATAAATTGAGCTAATGCTGTGGGTAAAGCTACCCAGCCTACAGAGGGCCCCCCCAAAGACTATCGCCTTCTCTCTTGTGAGCCTCGCCCAGATTCTTGACACTGCTTCCTGTTCAGGCAAAGCAAGAGACTCCCAAGTCTGCTTCCCTTACTCAGTGTGGCTGTCCAGGGCAAAAGAACTCAGCTATGACAGCTGCGATAGCACCATTTAAGCAAATACTTATGCTTGGCTTCAAATCTATTTATTGGGAAATAATAGGCCCCAAATGCCTTTGCTGCAAATATGCATCATGGCACACATCATGGTCACTCACTCAAAGACTCGCAGCCAACCACACAGATGAGTTTTGGTGATTTATCACGAAAAGGCCAAGAGAGTATGGGTTGGAAAGCACGCTCAACTCCAGGTGGCCCCGAGGATGTGATGGACATGAAGGGCGAGGGAGACTATGACTGTAGGGGTGGTGACATGCCCAGGAGGCGGCTGTGGGGCGCTCAGGTGCCCTGGTACTGCGAGGCCAGAGACCCTGCGTAGGAGTGAGGACGCCTCTGCCCAGTGGCTCGTTGAGACTAGAGGCTGGAAATCTGCATGCTGCACTGTAAGCGAAGCTCCAGGGGACTGAGGAGTGGATGGTCTAAGGGAACTGCCTGATGTCCCAAAAGAACCAACCAGTGAGGACGCTGAGCACCCAGCTCAATGTGACCGGGGACTCCACAGGCCCTGCCCCAAATCTTCACCTAGGTAAAGAACCCCTAGGGTTTCTACATAACCTCACGGAGTGAGGAGCTCCTCCTCCCCAAATATGTCTGCAATTAAATTCCTGCCAACCCGGCAGGTGGAGGCAAAGCAAGATTTGCTTCATTTAGAAAAAGAAAGATGTGGTTATATTTGGGGAGGGTTCAGGAACGGTGGGTGGTGGTTAAAGGGGGGTTTTAATTTTATTTGTAGTTGTTCAAAAAAAAATTTTTTTTTAAGTATAAGCTATACTTGTATAACAATTTTTAATTAAAGATTTTATTTTTATTTATTTTTAGAGAGAAGGGAAGGGAGGGAGAAAGAGAGGGAGAGAAACAGCAATGTATGGTTGCCTCTCACATGGCCCTCACGGGGACCTGTCCCGCAACCTAGGCATGTGCCCTAACTGGGAATCGAACCGGGGACCACTTGGTTCCCAGCCCGCGCTCAATCCACTGAGCTACACCAGCCAGGGCTGTTCAAAAATTTTTTAATTAATTAATTTATTTTATTTTTAAAGATTTTATTTATTTATTTATAGAGAGAGGGGATGGGAGGGAGAAAGAGAGAGAGAGAAACATCAATGTGTGGTTGCCTTTCATGCACCCCCTACTGGGGACCTGGGCCACAGCACAGGCATGTGCCCGGATTGGGAATCAAACCCAAATTTTTTTTACAACACCTAAACTGTGAAGAAGCATGAGGCACCCTTGTGGTGTAAATTCATACCCAGAGCTATGGCAAGTACATTTCTAATTTGCCTCTGACCTTGTCTGGACAGATGTGCCTCCAGAAGCATGTGGCTCGGCAAATGGAACTTGAGGTGTGCACAAGCCACACGGCTGTTCACAGCAGCCTTGCTAACACCTCTGATAGTAGAATACCAAAGTAGACTCTCTAGTAAACTCTAAACATGTGCTAATTCTGGTTTCTTCATTTTAGTTAACTTTTATCCATAAGGTGCAGATTAGTAGTAAGAAGGCCTTAGACCCACATGAAAATAGAAAGGCTTGGCATTTGGGTTCTCAGCCTACCAAGCGGGCTTTGGTGGGCTGACACTGCTCTTTGAGAAGCATCCCTGAAGGATAAGCCCTGGGCCTCATCCAGCTTCTGACGGACAAGGTACCCAGCCTGGTATTCCAGAAACTATTTACTGTTTAGTTGATCTCCTGGCCTGGCAGCTCCAGAGGCTTGGCCTACCTTGGCCAAGCTTGGAGAACACACTCAGGAAATGAGCCAAGGCTGCCTCTACCACTTTTGCTTGAAGGAGGGGAAAGTGGAGGCACTGGGGTGGGTGTGGGTACATACGCTCCCTCCTGGTTTGCAGTATGCTTCTCTGCTGGGCCAAAAACCATTGCTTGTAGGTGCTGGCCAGGATATCCATGGTGATGCTGTTGTGCTTCTCCAGAGAGCTGAGGTAGATCACAATATCCTCTACCTCCTGGCTTCCCAGAGGGACTCCAATCTGAAGAGAGAAGAGAAGTCCCCAAAGTGGGGAGGCTCCATTCCAAACATCCTATCAGGGTGGCCAAGGCCTGGTCAGCCTGGCCCCACCTTTCAGTCTGCTTTTATCCACAGCCACTCCCAGCTTGCCTCCAAGGTCCCGGCCACCAGGGCTCAGAGCCCTTTCCTGGCCCCCAACACACCCTGCACTTTCTCACCCTCCACCTTTACTCAGATGTTTCCCTTTTGATGCCTGACAAACTCCTATCCCTCCTGAAAAACCCAGTCCAGATACGCCATCGTCTTTGCAGACTCTGTTACTTCTTACTCTGGGCTCATACTAATCTCAACGCCAGCTTCCTCCTGAAGGATTTGAAGGAGGATTTCACATGTCTATCATCCTTGCCTATGAGGGACACTTAACTGAAGGAAAATAGCAACAGAAATACAATACATGTTACTCTTTTAAAGACAGAGCAACTTTGGAGGAGTATAATGCTTGCCAGCCATATTGAATATTCAAGAAAAGTTTGATCTTTTTAAAAGATTTTATTTATTTATTTTTAGAGAGAGGGGAAGGGAGAGAGAAATAGAGGGAGAGAAACATCAATGTGGGCTTGCCGCTCATGTGCCCCCCACTGGGGACCTGGCCCACAATCCAGGCATGAGCCCTGGCTGGGAATTGAACCAGCGACACTTTAGTTTGCAGGTCAGCACTCAATCCACTGAGCCACACCAGCCAGGGCTTAAGAAAAGTTTTAAAGGAAATATAATTTTGTTCCTCAGCTTCTTTAGACAGCAGTCATTGCTATTAAGTTTTCTTTAAAGAAGATCAGAACCTTCCAGGCATGAAAGGATTTAATGTTTTATCTTTTTAGTTATGGTGATTAAAGACTGTTTATCTTTGTTGTTTTTAATGCTTTGAAATGTTGTTCAGATAAGTACACATCATGAAATGATGATGTGAAAACTGGGG
Source organism: Micronycteris hirsuta (assembly GCA_004026765.1). NCBI lineage: Eukaryota > Metazoa > Chordata > Mammalia > Chiroptera > Phyllostomidae > Micronycteris > Micronycteris hirsuta. Next base: position 114,422 of record PVJI01002654.1, on the reverse strand, counting down.
GTGATTTAAAGCCATAAAAGTTATGGTAATCAGCTTCCTAGAATTATTTTATAAGGTATCTTGTGTGTGAAGTATATAAAAACTTAATTGAGCCCTGGCCAGTGTGGTTGGAGCGTCATCCTGTAGACTGACAGGTCACAGGTTCCATTCCCAGTCTGGCACATACCCGGGCTGTGGGATGGATCCCCAGTTGGTGCGCATACCCCAGTTGGGGTGTGTATGAGGAAGCAACCAATCAATGTTTCTCTCTCTCTCATTTCCTTCCCCTCTCTCTAGGGGAAAAAAAAAGTGATGAAAAATGTCCTCTGTGAAGATAAAAAGAATTAAAAAAGAAAAAGACCTTAATTTATTCAGACAGAGGTCAGCAAACTTTTCCTATACAGGGCCAAACAGTACATATCTAGGCCCCATGAGCCATATGGTCTCTGTCAGAACTACTCCAGTCCACCGTCGAGCATGAGAGCAGCCCTGACGACCCGCAGATGAGTGTGGCTGTGCCCCAATAGAACTTCCTTTTTTAAAGATTTGACTTATTTAATTTTTAGAGAGAGGGGAAGGGAGAGAGAAAGAGGGGGAGAAAAACATCAATGTGTGGTTGCCTCTTGCGTGGCCCCACACCGGGGACCTGGCCCGTGACCCAGGCATATGCCCTGACTGGGAATCGAACCAGCAACCCTTTGGTTTGCAGGCCAGCACTCAATCCACTGAGCCACACCAGCCAGGGCCCCAGTAGAACTTTATTTACAAAAACAGGAAGCAGGCTGGCTTTGACTCCTGGGCCATACTTAGCAGACCCCTCCAAGACCAATAGAACCTTCTAAAACGATGGATGTGTTCTCCATCTGTGTGGTGTGATAGAGGAACTGGTCTCCACACACGACTACTGAGACCTCAAAATGTGGCTGGTGTGACTGAGAAATTGGATTTTTAATTTAATTTATTTATAATTAATTTATGCTTTGAATAGCCAGTGAAAGTATGGTCCGAGGGCCAGTACCACGGAACCACGGACGTCAATGGGAGCCGCACAGAGTTACTGAGTCAGAAGCTGCCTTTTCACAAGACCTCTATGTGATTCTCATGCCAGTGACAATTGGAGGAGCTCTAGAAGGTTCCAGAGACAGGACTGAAGGCCCAGCATTGAAGGCCCAGCAATCTCAGTGCTCGGTTCTGGGGTCTGATGGGCAGCTGGCTGGTATGGGGCCTGCTCTGTAGACTTTCCTCTCAGGGAGGGCTTTTCAAGGTCAGACCAGTGCAGGGGAGGTTTTAGGGGACCGATGTGGCCACAGGTTAAGCCACAATTTCCAATCTGGCTTTACAAGGGATAAGACTGATAGTTTGAGTCCCCGGAGTCTCCTTTTCGGTTGGTCCAGGCCTAGGTGGTGGCAGCGGTGGGGAGAGCACGGACACCCTGCCCACTCGGGCCAGCCTAGGGCGGGCACGGGAGGCACTTACCGCCTTCAGAGCCATAACGAACTTCTCCCTGGAGATCCTGTGGTTCTCGCCCCGTTCCAGCTTGTTAAAGACCTCCAGGATCTTGACCTTGCGACTGTGCAGGTAGGAGTACAAGGCTGACAGGGCAGAGGGCTTAGGCAGTTGAAGCTCGGGCACCGTTTGGTAGGTGGGTTGGAGGTTTTCCTTCTGAAAGAGGCAAGAGAGTGGGACGGAAGTGAGAGTTCAGGGGATACAGGCCAGTGGAACATGATCCCCAGAGTTAGAGACAAGTGGGAGAGACAGACCAGGCAGCTCTAAACAGACAGCAAGATGAAGTGCAAAGAACACTGGAGCCAGGCAACCGCAGGACAGCTGCATTCTGCCACAGAACTCCGGGGAGACTTTGCTTTGCTGCGCCTCAATTTACCATCAGAAACAAGAGGCCTGAACAATATGAGAACTAAAATTTCATTCTTCTCTACGTCCCCCTTGTCAGACCAGTCAGTATTATAATCCTACTGGGCTCTCAGTGCACCAACGTTCATGCCCCTGCCTGGAGCCAGACGGGACTTCCCACTTCTCCCAGCTCCCAGCTTTTGCTCCATCTGGGCCTTCTGTCTGAAGTACCTTTCCTTCTTTCTCTACCTTTCCGAATCCTACTCCTCCAATTGCAGGACTATGGAGAAATTTAGAAGTAACACTCCCTTACTGTGATGCAGCATTTGACAGCTTACAAAGGGCCTTCCTGTGCCCTAGTTTATGGCGCCTCTGTGCTCCTGGAGGGTTGGGGCCCACATGTATTCATGGCCCGTAGCAAACTGTAGAGTCATTATCCGTCCTGGGGTGGTTTTAAGATACAGCCACACGTTCTTCAACTCTCCTCCTCTCTGAGATGGAGACTAATTCCCTTCCCCTCGCGTGGAAGCACTGCTTAGTGACTTGCTTCTGACAAGCAGAGTATGGTGGATGTGATAGTGTGAAGCTTCTGAAACAGACCTCGTGAGATGGGCTATAGAAGGCACTGCAGCCCCCCCCCCCCCACCGTCCTCTCTTGGACCACTTCCCCTGCGGGAAGCTGGCTGCCATGCGGTGAGGACGCTCCAGCAGCCCTATGGAGAGGTCCACGTGGCTAGGAATGGAGGGGTCCTTCCAATAGCCATGTGACAAGCTACTTGAAAGCGGACCCTCCTACCCTGGTCAAGCCTCCGGATGTCTGCGCCCTGGGCCAACATCTTGAGATGAAAAGACTCTGAGCCAGAGCCACCGAGCTAAGCCCCTCCCAGATCCCTGACTCTCAGAAGCACTGAGACAATAAACACTTGGTGCTTTAAGTCATTTGGGAGTATTTGTTATCCAGTAATAGATAACTAATCCACCTTCCTTTAAGGATTTCTGTTTGCTACTCTGTGAAATGGGGCAAGTGACCCACATCCTGCCCATAACACCCTCATCTAGCAAGTGGGGACGCTCACTTTGGTGGCTCCAGTAACAGGCAGGTGGGCCACCCCCTGGACCTCGTGCTCCTTGGGGGACTTGTGTAAGATCTTGGCCTCTAAAGGTGTGAGTCCGTACTTGTTCCGCAACCACCTGTCTATGTTGCCAAACGACTCCAGTTCCTGCCGAAACTTCAGCCTCTGGCTCAGCCAGGTTCTTGTGTCCTCTGGCGGCACTTGGATGTCCCTGGCTTCCAGGGCTTTAAAGCTGGAGGTGGGTTGTGGGAGAGCCTGGGGTTGGGGTGTTGGATTGCTGGGGGTTGGGTCTTCCTTTTGAGGCAAGATGATGATCCGCCGGCGGCTTCGAGGCAGATGGAAGTCCTTCTTGAACTGCTTGAAGCAGTGGGCAGTGATCAGTTCAGGGTTGAAGACGGAGTCCCTGCTGGCATTTTCATCATCAGTTGAGGTCTTGGACTGGCAGAGCCCTTGGGGAAGAGTGTTAGAAGGTGAGTTCCTCTCAGGAAGAGGATTGAAGGAGTCAGAAAAGAAAAATGCTTTAGCACAGGGCTAGGCACTGGAGCACCTGGGTTTCATGCCTGGCTTTATCACTGCCTTCCTGTAATGATGCAGATAATGACCTCTCATGTGACTGGGCACTCCCAACTGCGGGCACTATGCTGAGGGCCTTGTGAGCTTTCTCTTATTTAATCGTCTCAGATCCTACTCTTACTCCATCCACCCCCAGTACTCCTTATTGGCAATCAGAATGATCTTTTTAAAATGCCATTCATATCTGCTCTGGTCATGCAAGGCAGCATAGCCTCGTTAAGAACAGAGGCTTTGATGCCAGAATGTTCTACTCTGGGTCCTGGCCCTGCCACTTACTGACAGTGTGATCTTGGGCAAGTCCCTTAATCCTCTCTGTGTCTCAACTTCTTCATGTGTAACATGGGGACAATGCTCTAGCTATCTTAATGAGTGGCGGAGATGTTTAGAATCAGTCTGTTTTGGAGTTGCTTTGTTCATTATTTTTTTATGTACTCACTCTCTACCCAGTTTGAAACTCTTCCATGACTTCCCATAGCCCTCGAAATAAAGTCCCATGACCCTCCTTTCCTAACCTTTCCTGCCTTATTACTTGTCTAGCTTTCCTTACTATGTCCCAGAGGCCTTGCCCTTCCCTCCAGATAATCCCTGAATGATCCAAGCCCTGTCCTGCCTAAAGGTTTCGCTCCTGCATCCATCCCCACCAACCATCCCTCCCCCCCCACCCCCGCTCCTCTCAGACAGAGTGTTACCTCTCCGGCTCCCAGGCTCCTATGTTGTCTCTGCATTACACAACCCATATTTTTCCTTAAGGCCACTTACCACAAGTATGTAAATGAAGGGCTGCAAACTGGTAACCCTCATGCTTAATGAGGCTTGGGGCCCTGTTTTATTGGACATTGCTTAAAATTTTCCAGTTTGAGCTATTTTAGGCTGGGTATGCCCTCTCCAGCTTGCCATGGTTCCCACCATTCCCTGTTGTCTCACATGCAGCTCAGTTCTTTCATTAATGTGCCATTTCAGGCAGACATTTTTGTTTGAAACCCCTGGTTCAATTATTTGGTTGGTGTTTATTTTTTTTCAATAGATTGGGAACCTCTGGAGCCCAAGCATCTCCACAGTGCCAAGTCAGAGCGCAGTAAAAATCCGGTGAATGAGTGAATGACAAATGGACAGACTAACAGGTTGGTTCTATGATTATACTCATTTTACGGATAAGGACACCGCGGCCCAGAGGGGCCCAAGATCACACGGTTGCTAAGTAGCACAGCTGGGACGTGAAATCTGGTTCGCCTGGCCCCGGAGCTCCACTCTTCACCATTTTCCCAGGCTGTCACCTAGTCCTGCTGAGTTTCAGCTCTGTCATGCCTAAAATGATATAAACTCTGCTCTAGATATCTCCTGATGCTGTTATGAAGATCAAGTTCATAACAGATATGGGAATGCTCTAAAACTCAGCAGAGACATAATATTACTATTAAAAGCATTGTCATCACCATCTTTTCTTCCAGAACCAAAACTCCTCTGCCTAAAACCCTTCCATCGCTGCCAACTAGCTTCCAGAATGAAGTTCAGTCTTTCTAACCTGATTTCACCTGTCCAACCCAGCCTCTGATTTCTCCTTCTCTTCTTACTTCTGCCTCACTTTATACCCAAACTGTATCTGACTTTGGTTCCTCAGTGCCTCCCCACCACCCCCCAAAAAAACAAACCATGCTGTTTCCTCCTTCAGGAATGCTCTTCCCCCTTCCCTGCTTCACTCAATTATTTTGTATCGATCCTTCCAGACAAAGCTCAGCCATCATCCTTCCCTGAAGCCTTCCCAGCCCCTACCTTGTGGCCCCTCTGGATCCATCCCCACAGCCCCCATGCTTAGCCCCATAATAGCCCCGGCCATGTTTTTCTCGGCAAAGATGTGTTCTGAGTCTTTCCTTCCCAACAGCCTGCGAGTTTCCCAATGGCAAGGACAGCATCTTAGTTCCCATGTGCCCCCAGTGCCTAGCCTGATACAAATGAACATGCAGTACATTTAAGTCTCTCTACAATGCCCATGAGTTCCTTCTGTAGACAGAAAATAATGAGTGCATATCAATGTGGACAAAAGTGAGTGCTTCTCAACAACACACTTGTCATTTCTTTGAGAACAAGAGGCTGGGTGTGACTGAGAAATTAGTCATTCATTGTACCAGCTTTTACTCAGAATCACCCAGAGCTTGCCCTGGTGCAGATCCAAACAAGCCTGGGCGCTTAACCGCAGTACACTGGCACTCAACAGGGTGGGGTAACCAGATAACAAGGTGCTTTCAGTCGGGGGACAAACACTGATGGAGGGACCCAGGAGGTCATCATGGAGGAGGGGGCATGACATGTGCCTTCAAAAATGAGTGAGGTTTCAAGGGGTGGAGGGACCATAGGCAAGATGGGGGACAGTGGGATTTGGGGGTTTCAGGGTCACTCAACAGTTTCACGAGTTGGAAGTGCACTGTGTGTGAAGGAGGAGGTTAGTGGGAAATGAAGTTGGAGTCATCTCAAATGTCAGGTTAAAGGGTTTAAATTTTACCTTGTAGACCATGAGGACACATTTAAAATATGCTCCTCACTGGTATCAGCACTTCCACTTATGCCCTCCCTAGACCCCCAAATCCATGATCTACCATAGAAGAGTTATCCCCTATCTGAAACCCTTCAATGGCTTCACCAAAATGCTTTTCAGTGCTCTTAGAATAAATCAGCACTCTGAGCAATGGCCTACACTACCACCCTTGCCGGGGTCCTGCTTCCCTCTCCCTCTCCCCTCCTCCCACTCCCCTCCTCTTGATCACTTCATTCAGCTGTACTGGCTTCCTTTCTTTTTGTCCAGCTCTCCTAGCCCTGTCTTGGCTCTCAGTTTTGGCATTTGCTGTGCCCTCTGAAGAGAATGGACTTCCCCATGTTTCCTCCCTGGCTGAGTCCTCATCATATAGTTCTCAGCCCAAGTGACACCCACCCAGAGTCACCCCGACCAAGCACTGGAAGGCAGTGTGCCTACCACACCATGGAGCTTGCATTCCAGTGATCTTTGGGGTCCTGCGTCCATTGACAGGAAAGTGAAGTGGGCTCTTATAATAAAAGAAGTCACTATGTAGCTGTGTGTAGAGACTTCATGAAATTGTTCCCAAGGGTCCTGGCTGGTGTGGCTCGGTGGATGGAATACTGGACTGTGAACTGAAGGGTTGCTGGTTCAGTTCCTGGTCAGGGCACATGCCTGGCTTGTGGGCCAGGTCCCTTGGCTGGGGGTGTGTGAGAGGCAACTGATGGATATTTCTCCCTCACATTGATGTTTCTCTCCTCCTTTTTCTCCCTCCCTTCCCCTCTCTCTGAAAAAGAAAAAGTGTTCCCAAGGGATTGGTGAAGAAAGGTCTCAGAGGCTAACTAGTCCCACTGCCTGCCCAGGTCGGGAACTCTTTCTATAATGCCCCTGGCAGACTCTGCCTCTGTATACCTCTGGTGACAGGGAATTCCCTACTTAACATGGGGACACTTAATTCTGACTGCTAGAAAAGACTTCCTAATATTAAACCAGAAATTGTTTCCCTGGAATTTCTACTTTTGGGTCCCAGTCCTCCCCACTGATGCCTCAGAAAACAAATTTGTTCCCTCTTTTTCTGGGACAGCCCTTCAGGGCTAGAAACAATTCAACTTTCTTTTTTTATTCCCCCTTTTTCCCTTGACTCTGATTCAAATCTCTCCCTAAGTTTCATTTCTCCAGCCACTTGTTCTTGGGCCCCTCTTTTCCTACTCACACTTTAAAAGTTGGTGCCTTTCAAGTTTACACCCGGGTCCACCCTCTTAGTCTTTTTTTTTAAGATTTTTATTTATTTCTGTTTAGAGAGAGGGAGAGGAAGGGAGAAAGAGAGGGAAACATTGGTGTGTGAGAGAAACATCAATCGCTTGTCTCTTGCACACCCCCAACCAGGGACCTGGCCCACAACCCAGGCATGTGCCCTGACTGGGAATCGAACCCGCAAGCTTTCACTTTGCATGACAACGCCCAACAAACTGAGCCACATCCGTTAGGGCTTGCCTTCACTCTTATGTTTCTATAGCTCTCTATATGCTGAGGACAAGCATACCATTATTTATGACTTGGAATTATCTCCAACTCTTTACATATAGTTGCTCCTAAAGCATCTTCACTTCAATGGCTTACAAGGATTTCAAACTCAACCAAGACTAAACTGGTCTCCAGGTCCCTGTACCCTTATCTGGTCCTCCTGGTAGGTTCCCTATCTCTGTGAACGGCACCTCCCGTCTACTGGGTCACCATAACTACCAACCTGAGCATCATCTTTGATTGCTCTATGTTCCCCGTCCAATCAGCCCCTATGTCTCTGTCGTCTCCTCTAGTCTGGCCCCTATTCCTCACCTTCCAGGCACCTCCCACTCCCAACATTCTGAGTCTACCAATTCAGGATCTACATTTGCGGATGCTCCCATCTAATCCCATCATTCCCAGCGGTGTCTCCTTCTCCTGGCTCATAAGATCTTTCATGACTTTATCCCTTCTGGCCTCTCTTGTCTCTCATCTCCAGCAGCACCCAAACTACCAGTGGTTTCCTGAAGACACCATGTCTACAAGCCTCTGTACATGCTGCTCCCTTGGCCTGGCATGACTTTTCTCCCTTTTTTGGCTTGGAGAACTCCTTGTTAAGCTCCAATGTAAAGATCTCTTCCAGGACCTTGCAACTGTTCCTGCCCATCCTCTATATTTACCAGACCTCTTACTCCTGGATGGGACCCCTGGATCAAGCATTCACTCCTTATTCTGTAATTGTCTGTTGTTTATCTGTCTGTCTTTCACCTCTGAGGTTGTAGTACTTTTCCCAGAGCTCATCCCACGGCGGGCTATCGCCAAAATTTTCAAGACTGATGGTTTTCATGCCTCTTCTCCTGTACCAAACGCGTTGATGCCTGGAGAAATGGGGTGAGCCCAGGCACACGGGGGTTGGATGTCTGGTTTCCAAGCCAAGGCAACGTGGCCCACTCCTCCAGCCTGGGCGTGGAAATCTGAGCAATGCGCATGATGGGTCCCCGACTCCCTGGCAACCAGAGCGGGGACGGCACAATGAGATGATATGTGCCTCCCGTCCTTGCCCTTGGTCCACTCGCCTGTGTCCGCATGGGGCTGAGGACTTCCTGGAGGCGGTGCAGCTTACCTAGCAGCGACAGGAGAAGAGCCTCGAACTTTTCGTAGGCCATGGTCAAGGCCTTGAAGAGATAAAGGGGTGTGCGTATGTGCGTGTGTGTACGCGTACACGCGCGCGCTTCCTTTCGCGGGGGTGTCGAGGTAGCTGAAAAACAGTAATTTTAAGTTTTGTGAGAGACTTGAGGCTTGCAGAGCCTGGAAACAGTCTGTTGTCAGGACTACGGACGCCCGGCGCTGATTGGCTGAGCGCCACCACGCCTTGAGGACAGCCTCCAGTGGACACACCCGGGACTGAGATCCTGTGGATTAGATACTTCTCACCCCGTCCAGGGAGGGGCGCTAGGAAACAGTGGTCGTGCAGAGTTCCAGGCTTGCCGAAGGGAAAGATTCTTAGTTTGGCCCAGTGGCCCCTGAATCTGGATTAATAATAAATCCTCCGTTTTCTAGTCAACCGTGGGATCTTCAGCAGGTCTCTTTTCCCAGGACGGTGTTCTCATTCAAAGAACGGGCCCTCTTGTAGGAACCCAAGTGGGGCCTCAAATAAAGACTGCGATTTTTGTATGCTTTGCCAGTGCAAAGCTGCGAGCCAGGGTTTGGAATCACAGAAACTGTGAACCGGAGTATTAATAATGTACATTTGAATGCCCATCAACTAATGAATGGGTAAACTAAACGTAGTCTATCCACAGAATGGAATATTATTCACTCAAACAAAGGAATGAAGTATGGTCAAACGGTTCTCGACTGTCTTGGTTCTCCAACAATTGAGTTTTTGACCAAGTTGTTCACAGAAAAAGTCTCGGTTGCCTAACAAAACTTCAAGTCTCGATTCTCTACCCGACAACTCTTTAATGCTGATGCCTGCGTGATCAGTCATGAGTCTCTCAGGTGACAAAGAAAGGAGATTCAGTTTTTGAACAAGTCACAACTCAAACATTTTTCTGGAATGAATTAAGTTTGAGAACCGAGGTCCCACTGTAGTGGTACTTGCTGCAAAGTAGATGAGCCTTGAAGACACTGCAGTAAGAAGCCACACACTATATGGCCACATATAATATGACTGCATTAATAAGAAATGCCCAGCATAGGCAAATCTATAGACACAGAAAGCAGATTCCTGGTTACCAGAGACCGGGGCAAGGGTGGGGGAGGGGTGGTGGTGGGGGCACCGGGTTTGACTGCTAACAAGTGGAAGGTTTCTTTCTGGGGTGATGGAAACTTTCTGGAATTTAATGATGATGGTTGCACAACATTGTGAATGTATTAAAACCCATTTAATTGTACATTTTAACAATGGTCATATGATGAATTTTATGTTGTGAATTTTGTCTAAATTAAAAACACTCCAGCCTAGCTCAGTGGATTGAGTGTGGGCTGCAAACCAAAGGGTCGCATGTTCAGTTCCCAGTAGGGGCACATGCCTGGGTTGCAGGCCAGGTTCCCACTGGGGGCCATGTGAGAGGCAACCACATATTGATGTTTCGCTCCATCTCCTTCTCCCTCCCTTCCCTTCTGTCTAAAAATAAATAAAATCTTTAAAAAAACAAACAAAACCACTCCAGTGCTTTACACTGTGTAAGGTACTAGTTTTACTGAAATGCGTTATTTTTGTGACACTCTCCACAACCTGAGGTAGACACTCAGATCACCCCTATGGGCCACGTTAGTGTTGCACTTTTACAAGGCTCCACTGAAGCACTGACATGTATTAACTTAACAATCAAGACACCACTATCCCATTCTAAACAGATTAGGAAACAGGTACAGAGGTCAGGCAACCTCATTTGCAGCAAATGGGAAAAACCAGGTCTGGCCATGGCACTCCTAATGGAGATTCAGGGGGATGGAATCTGACAGCAGGCCCTGCCACCGAGCCGCACCCGATGCCCTCAGCGTGGTGAGCTTGGCCTACCCTCCAACCCCGGTTGTAGCCCAGGGCTTCAGATGCCTCTCTACTTTCTTAGCTGCAGTATTTGGGGCATCTTATCTCCACACCTTAAGTATTGTGCGTGCCGTTCTCTCGCCCTGTGAGGGTCTCCACAGAGCCTTTTCATCTTTGCATCCCTCCCCAGCACAGAGCTTTGCACTTAGTGAATGTTACTTTGATATTTATTAGATAAAAATGTGGAAAAAAATTATGAGGTGGATGTTTGCCTTGGGGGTGTGCGTCATCCTGTTCTCTGGTCAAAATCCACTCCTCTCTAAAAACAAACTTGCTCACTAAAATGGAAACAACCAACTAGCACACTGCATTCTGACTATTCACACACCACCGTACAACAAAGGTAGTTTCCTTAACAGCTTCTTTATTTTTCACTTATTCAATCCATTTAATTTACAAATTACACCTTAAAATGGCGACTGGTCATTGAGACTTGCTAACAGGATTATTTTGGTTTGACGAGTTCTTTCTAAGGCAAATATTTCAGTATTTGAGCTATAACATTATAAAATGTGTGTTAAAAATGACATAAAACTTTAAAGGTCCTGTCCTCCAGCTGGAAGATGAGAGATGGGTAAATGCTCGAGTTTTCACAAAGGGATCAAAGTAACATGCATGAGCTAGAAGCTGGTACTCTGATACGGAGCAGATATTCGCATTAGGTTATCACATGGATGCTGGGGTCAAATCTCCGATTCCTGAAAGCCAACACATGGTGACAAAAGCATCTTATTTTTCTTTCAGGTGTTCATTTTTTTTAAGTAAACATATTTTTAAAATTAACTGCCCGATACCTACTTACCGTGCTATCTTTTTACATGTTTGGCTGCAAACTCTTTGATTACTTCTTCATATAACAATTGTATAACATCATTTTTATAGAAAGAGTACAGAAAGTCTAATCTTTCCTCAAGCAAGGTTGACAGAAATTTGCTTTGTATCATTGATAGTTTAGAAAAATTTTTTTCACCTTCAAATCAAATTTCATTATTGGAAAAGTCATAAACATTTTTAGGATTGTTGTCAAATCACAATTTATTTTTTAAAGAAACCTCAAAACATGTTATAGCACATCCAGTAGCAAAGATCTACCAGTGGCATACACGTTAAGAAAACATAATTAGTTTCTAGTTGGGCTGATTAAAATCTGTACACCTAGAAAGGTGGTTGGCTGAATGAAGCTCTGAAAAATCAAAGAGATGTATAAAAAATGAGTGTGAAAACTTCACAGAATTTTAAGATAGACTTAATTTTTCATGATTTTCCCAAAGCCAGTCATGATATTTATTTAACTTATGGTCTTCAGGGTGCACCTGGAAGAAATCAGGAGACAAAGGCCTTATGTAAGTTAATCATAAATACATTTTTAAAATTTGCTTTTTAAAGATATAGTGGGAGAACATACATCATAATAATATACATGGAAATTATAACCTTTAACCTAATGGGAGTCACAAATGTTTAAAATTATACCTTACATTAAAGTAGTTCTTCACTGTTTATAAAGTATTTTTCAATTTAGTACTCATCTTCCCCAGAACCTGGGGCATGGCATAGTGATAACATGAACAAGCTTTAATATGCCCTTTTCCAGTAAGAGGTTATATACCCTGAGAGTTAAATGGATTGCTCAGGTCACAATAAATGGTGAAGTAGGGATGGATGGTGAAGAAGGGGCTGGGCCCGGCCAGACCTACTAGCTAAACGCTTAGGGTGGTCACAGACTAAGAGGACATGTAACAGGCTACCTGGCAGTGCCTACCAGCCAGGACATCACTCAGATGCCTGTGTACTAGGCAAACTCAATAGAATGGGCAGCTGAAGTATGACCCAGACCCAGTTATCACAAAAATAGTCTGAGACTACTACAAGAAACTCTAGTGGCATTCCAAGCTCAAACATCACTTCTTTCCCGTGGTGCACTCCTGAAGACTAGTATGACTGTGACAGGAAGAAAACCACATCAGGCTTAGAGATACTACATGAATGGAATGAAAGGTACAGGGCCAAGTGACAAACTTTTGGAGGTCAGTCAGAGGCCACACCAAGGAGTCTTCATGGACTTGTGTCTATGGATCCTCTCCCTGTTGCCAATAGCTGCATGCCACCCACTGCCCCTCAAGTTTGGAACAAAATTATTTGTGACTGTAATAGCAAATGTGTCCAAGAAATAGTTTTAGCCATAACAGTGGACTTATTTTGTCTCAGAGACAATATGTACTGGAGATGATCTGGCTGCAAGTGGACCTCACCTGCTTCCACTCATTGATGCAAAAAATTCGGTAGGAGTCGTTGCCATATTTGCCAATCCCGTGAAGCTCAATCGGGTATCTCCACTGCTTCGTCAGATATTCATCTGAGAATAAAACAGCTCACGTATTAGGCCAGCCTCTAGGAAGATACTTTCCCCAAACGTGTGGTGATGGGCTGGATGGGAGAACAGCAGAAAGGGACAGGAAAGAATCTCTCCTAACAAACCCAGTTGTGACTGCTTTCTTCTGAAAGCCTGTAGCACTGGTCTGTCTGAACATCTCGCCTGTCACTTACCATTATTATTTTGTGCTAACCCAAAGAGGTATTGTCCTAAGGGCTTTCTGCTTCACTGACTTCTTCCCCTAATTATGCCCACATGGCTGGACCCAGTGCTGGGCAAAGGTTTACTGCCTGGGTGGATGGGAGACTGTGGTTTGGGGCAAGTGGACTGTTTTTAAATGCCTTTGGTGCTTGAGCTGAATGACTTCTATTAATGTAGCATCCATGGACATAAAAGTTTAAGGTGCGGCTTTCTTAAATAGACACAGTTTATGTTTTTCCTTTGGGTATATGGGAAAGTACCTGAGAACTTGATAATGGTTTTTGCTCGAAGTTCGTAGAGACCAATAGGTTTAAGAAGGTCTGACACATCTCTCCAGTCTGCGGTTCTTGCTACCTCAGCTGAAGGATACTTCTCCAGAAACTCCCAAAGCACAGGGATTGCCATTTTACCTGGGATGCAAAGGTAACTATGTGATCACAAGCCTCCACATGGGCTAATTTAGGTTTAGGTACTTCATCAACTACAAATCTCATATAGAATTTTTTTTTCTTTTAAAAGATTTTGTTTATTTATTTTTATTTTATTTTTTAAAGATTTTATTTATTTATTTTTAGACAGAGTGGAAAGGAGGGAGACAGAGAGGGAGAGAAACAGCAATGTATGGTTGCCTCTCACATGGCCCTCACTGGGGACCCGGCCTGCAACCCAGGCATGTGCCCTGACTGGGAATCGAACAGGGACCCTCTGGTTCCTGGCCCGCGCTCAATCCACTGAGCCACACCAGCCAGGCCTTTTTCTTTTTCTTTTTAAACCACTAATGAGAATTACCTAAACCAACAACCACTTTCAGAGTGAAAAACCAACACTGGTAACCTATTTGGTTAATAGTCCAGATTATGCTGAAACCTGGCCCTCCATAAAACAGTGGTGGGCAAACGTAGGTTTACAGTTACGAGTATGCAAAAGTTTATTCTTATATTATTATTTATTGTCTTATTTATTTGTATTACAATTGTAAAGCTATGTTTGCCCACCTGTGTATTAGTTTTAAAATAATCATAGTATCAGCGCGGGCTGGGAACCAGAGGGTCCCGGTTCGATTCCCAGTCGGGGCACATGCCTGGGTTGCGGGCCAGGTCCCCAATGAGGGCCATGTGAGAGGCAACCATACATTGCTCTTTCTCCCTCCCTTCTCCTCTCTCTGAAAATAAATAAATAAAATCTTAAAAAAAAATTATACTATCAGATAACTAGTGTGAAAGCAGGTGTCAATGACATTAAAGAAAGCATTCAGTAAAAAAGAAATGCTTTTATGCACGACTAAGGGATGTTATGTAACTGATTTTCATTGATAACCAAAACTAATTTGGAAGTAGAAAATAAATGAAAATCTGCTCCTTAGTGCTACAAAGGCTAGTCTAACTTACTCATGGGTGAAGAGTTTGAGCCCTGGAAAGGGAAGATCATACCTGAGGTCACACAGACTCAAAATCAAACTTGGACATGGGCTTTCCAATCCATTCAGTGCCCTCTGTCATCACACCGTCTCTGCTAAGGCAATGGTTAAAATCATCCACAAACCTGAGGTCCGATTGAGAAATATAGTTGCTATGAGGAGCTTCCATGGATCGTGAAAAAGTGTTTCTTGGACAAGATTAAAAGGTGACCGAGGAGGTGTCCACTTCTTAAAGGCTTTGCGTCGTGGGGGGCTAAGAGCTGAACAAACACAATGAATCAGAGTTGCACATCTGAAACAGATTTAATATCTGATTTTCTGATTGGGAAAGGGATACCTTCTTTGTTATACTTGCTGGAAAAATATAGGCTTGTTTTCCTTTTCTCTACTTGTGTCCGTGGGATGGTGTCTTCTGAAAAGGAAGAGTGAACATTGTTTACAGAATCTATGGTTTAGCCTGAAGAAATACTCAGGGATGCAAATAAATAATAATAATGTAAACAAACTACTATTTTAAAGCTTTAAAAATGTGCCAGGCCCTTTCCCCAAATTAACCAATTTAATCCTATGAATGACCTATGAGCTAAGGCACTATTTTATCTCTACTCTCCAGACTGAGGTACTGAGAAGCTGAGTCACCTGGCCAAGGCTAAGTAAGCATAACCACTGAAATTCAAATCCAGGCAGTCTGGTTCCTGAGTTCAGAGCTTTAACCACTCTGTTATACTAGTTCTTTCTTTCTTTTTTATTTTTTAAATTTTATTGTTGTTCTACTACAGTTACCCCAATTTTTCCCCGCTTGCTCTCCCCTGTCCCGCCCACCCTCACTCCCCGTCAATTCCCACCCTGCTGTCCATGTCCGTGGGTCCTTTATACATGCTCCTTGTACACTAGTTCTTTACGACTTACGTTCGGAGTCCATAGTATTGTAAAATTGGAAATAATATGGAATATTTAAAATTATGAAACATTTGTACAATGCTGTCATTAAAACATTTTTGAGAATGTATCATAAAGACTTTCTCACTTTCAGGTGAAACAAAGCAATATTCTACACATGACCCCAATTTAATTTTAAAAAGAAAAAATAATATATATATTTACAGAGATTAGAATAAAATGAATTGAAATGGTATAATAGTTGTTTCCAATGTTCTTTTCTTCTTCAATTTTCTCTATTTGCCAAAATTTCTGCAGTGAACATTTTTACCCTTGCCAAAAAGGGTGAGTAGGGAGCGGAAGCAGGGAGGAATAGATAAAACAGAACCTTCAGAAAATCCTAAGATTTTGACCTCAGAACACCTGAGACAATTATCTACTGGGAAGCTCAGTTACTTTACCAAAGACTATTTGATCAGCGTTATCAGGCTTCCCAAGTTTCAAAAGCCATCACATTTTATGCCCTTTTTAGCCGTACCCTTTACATTTGAATGGCAGTTAATAATACCTCGTATTTGTATACCATGAAGCCATCTTTTTCACTTCTCATTTTACAATATTCTTGATCAAATAAACAGCACTAGTGAAGGGTGGTACCTCCATTTGTACAGATGAAGAAACCAAGATTTAGAAATTAAGCAACTGTCTGAAAACAACAGCGGCACTGACTGGAGACTGGGACAAGCATCCCAGTCTCCAGATTAGTTTAGTGGTTGTTTTTGCCATTCTACAATGGTTTAAATAGGCAAAGCCTAGGAGAAAGTAAAAAAGTTAGAACAGAGGAAACTGTGCTTACTAGCTACTTTGTAATTTTTTTCTGTGGGTTCCTATTAATAATTGCTAACCGGCCTCCTTTACTACTGAGAGACTGGGCAATTTCTACTTAAGCCAATGGGAAAGTCTTTACTATTTCATTGAATACCTATTAACCTAAGAGTACTTCATCTAACGTTGAGAACTAGACTTTATGTGTAGGATAAATAGACACTTCCATTTTGATTGCAAAAGAATGTTTTTAAAGTGTAATTTTCCCATTGTACTAGCAATAAATCTACATAAGCCTGAAGGATTTAAGAAGCTCAAAGTCTTTAAAGAACAGACTTGAAGAATTCTTATGCAGGTCCTAGGTATATATGGCCATCTTCTGTTAAAGGTGGGGAAATTGCAGGTACAGCAAAGACATAAAATCACGAGTGGGCCTGAGGACAGGAATAAAGTCTAATCCCCTGCTCCATCAATTTGCCCATGCTGTCTCCTCATAAGATTTAAGTATTACTATTGTTTTTTAAAGGAGTTATTCATTATACCATAATGGCATAATGAATAACTAATACCAGGCTGCTCAAAAGGTCTCCTTTTTATCTCTTATTCATTGAGGTACTATAAAGGCAAAAGTACTCAGCTCTATACTCTGTATTAAGAGCATATTACAAACAATAGATGAACTATGTGAATACAGTTTTGAATTATTTAGATCTCTAAAGCAGTAGAGAAACTTTACATTATAGATGATAAAAATGACTATGATATATGCAAAATTAAATTGGAAGTCACACATCAGTAATAAGTAACGGCAGTAGTGCAAAAACACTGACTATTCTCAACCAGTTTATGTATAAAAGGAGTCTTCCCCAAAACTTTTCCAAGTGAAGCCTTTTAATTTCCCTCAAGTTGTAAGATTATTGGCTGAAAAGAAGACAGGAAGAAGGTAAAGCACTGTTGAGGAGAGTCCCAGCTGCTACACCAGGGAGAGAAGGTGGCAGCCATTAATGGCACAATGCTCCTTTGCTGGGAGCATCAAGGCAGGAGCCAGGTGGTTCGCTCTGCCATAGGAAGGGGTTTGAAGGTAGGTTAGACAAAGTGTTAGGGTCACTTGGTAGAATGTATCTGCTATTTCTTTGTTCTACTCCCCTATCTTAACCAGCCATAAGCATAAAATACAGTATTGGGAGCATAAACTTCTCATCATATGTTTAATAGCACTTTAATGCACTGAATACCTTGACATATTTTCACAGAAGTAGAGTCTTCCTCAGTCTGTGAGCAGTTGTTGTCCATTTCAGAGCTACATTTTAAATTGTCCACATGCAAATGTTCCTTCCTTTCCCCAACTTCTACTTTTGCTATTTCTTCAGATTCTAAAAAGGTATCCTCACACTTCTTGCTGGGTTCTGCTTCTTTGGTTGAACTAAATTTGTTTATGATGCCAGAAGTTATTTGTTCAAAACTTAAATTTGATCCTGAACTCAGTGATTTTTCTTTTAAAAGTCTCTTTTCTTCATTCATCACATTGAGGAGCTTGTTGCTTGCTGGGGCATCAGAAATGCAGGAAGTTCTCTCGAGCTGACTTTCTTGTGCAGCGGGTTCACTTTCAGCATCTGCCTTATACACATTCTCTCTTTCACTATTACTTCGAACAGAATCTGGAAGGCTCTTCTGGCACCTTGTTTTAGTTTTCTTAGTCTGAATTTCTTTCAGAGTAGTCATCTTCCCTTTGGACTTTCTAACCTTTCTGGAGTCAACATCATTAACACCCTCACCGTCTTTCAAAGGCAAATGCATGGAAGTAGAGTTAGGTAGTTCTTTGCTACCTTGCATTTCCAAACTACCACTTGGCAGGGGAAACACATTTTTTTTGCACCTGCTTCTTGCCCTGAGGTTCCAGTTTGAAATGCTACTTCCGTTTTGCTGTTGTGATGTCAGAGCTGCCATGCTGCAATCTTTATATCTTGGCCTGGTGTCCCTTTTAGAAAGTACAGTAAAATCAAAATCTTCTGGCTTAAGAGAAGTCTCTTCATTTTTGCGAAGATAATTAGCAAGTGAACTTTTCGATCTGAACTTCAGGCCTTGTGGGCTGGAAAATAATTTTAAAGAAAACTTACTGATAGTAAATAAAGTGACTTTTAAAAAGAATTGGACCATGTTTCAGATTTTTAATTAATAATTTCCAAATGTTGCCATGAATATTTGTCATTTAAAATAAAAATAGTGATAAAATGGTATTTGTATAATAGTTTCCTCTATGAGGAGGCATATGATACTATAAAATATTTTAGAAATATAACTTAAATGCAACCTTACCATTAATCATTCACAGGAGAAAATGTGTGTAATGTCCCTAAATCACTTGATAAAATTAACTAGCAACACTGAAGGAAGAGAATCCATAATGGTTTTATAGTAAAAATCAAAAAAAGTCAGGATACCTGTTCTACTTCCCACTATCTGTTTAGACAAAATTATATGGCAGCACTATCTTTACCACCTTGCATGCTCACCTGATAAAATATACATCATATCTTCCTGCTGTTTTTCCAGATAACCTCTGCTTCACAACTCTTTCCCATCCGCATGGGGCAGACTTACGGTGTTCTGTCATTTCAGCACCACCAAACTGAGCAGAAGCAGTGGGTTCTTGTAGCAGGGAATTACACTCACTGCTGCTTTTTATCAGCATTTGTTTTTCATCTTCTACTCTTTCTGATCCCAGAACATTTTCCTTGCTGAAAAAGCAAAGTACAAGTGATTATTAGCTCATTTAAAATTGATTTTCCTCTGCTTATTCGATTTCAATCCATGACAGAGCAGGAACCACAGAAACCACATGAATCCATATGTGGATTATGGAAGAGATTAAAATCAGTATGGACCAATCTTTGCTATGGGAATATCTTCCTGCCCTCCAACAAGGGTTAAAAAGGGCTCGCCCGGCTGGTATAGCTCAGTGGATTGAGTGCGGGCTGGGAACCAGGCGGTCCCGGTTCGATTCCCAGTTGGGGCACATGCCTGGGTTGCAGGCCAGGTCCCAGTGAGGTCCCAGTGAGGGCCATGTGAGAGGCAACCATACATTGCTCTTTCTCCCTTCCTTCTCTTCTCTCTAAAAATAAATAAATAAAATTTAAAAAAAAAAAGGGTTGGAAATCTCTACACAATGAAAAACTCAAGGTATTTGATAAAAACTTTTTAAAAATTAATCATTCAATAGGGCTATTATAAAAACTTTTGGTGACACTTGGAGTAACTTTAAAAATATGAACCAGTCTCAGTTAATAGGAGCATCATCCCATATACCAAAGATTGTGGGTTAGATCCCCGGTTGGGGATGCGTAGGAGACAATCGATTGATGTTTCTCTTTCCTGTTGATGTTTCTCATCTCTCTCTCCCTTCCTCTCTCTAAAATCAATAAATATATCCTTGGGCAAGGATTAAAAAAAACTGAACCAAATGCTGAGCTCTTAACCTGGGGTCAATAGACCTGCTTTAAAGGAGTCAATGAGGCACCCTCCTCTTCCCCAAGTAAGTGAAGTAAAAAAGTTATATATATTGGGTTGGAAACCAAAAAGTCTGTATGGTTTTTTCTGTAAAAGACACATTTTTTATTTTCACCAATAACTTTATTGATTTGGATATTCTGACTATGTCGGCTATCTCTTATGTGGTATAACATTGATTGTTCTCAATGTCTCGATGTGATCGCTGTCAACTGCAACTGGTCTACCTGACAGTGGAACATTGAACAGCCAAGAAAATCCCCAGCACAAAACTTCAAAAACCAGTTTTGGCACGTTTGATCAATCAAAGCACCTTCTCCAAACACTGCACAAATCTATTTTTGCGTTTCAGTTGTATTTTTATCTTTCCTGAAATAATAAAGCATAATATGCCAAAAATGTTGTGTATTTTCTTTCATCTTCAATATTAAAATGGCTACACAAAAATTCACCAATTTTGATTAAAAAAAAAAGCACACTGTTATATCTGCTGTCACTATACAATCTAACAAAATTGTTTTGAATGAAGGTAAAGACAACTAGAGCCATCTTATGGAAAAAACTCAACAAACTTTTTGGCCAACCCAATATGTATGTATTTTTCTAGGGGAGAGTATCACTTTCATCAGATGTTGTAACCCTCCAAAAAGTAATTTCTAACACAGAATTTTTAAATATCTTTCATTCTCGATCCTCATGAAACCTTGTGAAGTAGGCTGGTAAGGATTACTCTAATTTCATTGACAAAACTGATAGGAAGATTAAGTTACTTGCAGAGCTGATATCAGAACCCAGGTCTATTAAACCTTGGTCTAATACTTCTCCCCCTGTACTATTACTGAAAAACGTCAGCAGAGTGTACCCTAATCACACATTTCAAAAGTTGACTGGGTCTATAAAAGTGTCTAACCCAACTGCGTTTCTACAAATAGGGAAACTAAGCAAGCGCTAGTGATTAACTAAACTTAGAATTGAGATCTTCTGACATGGTTTGGGGTTATATAATTCTGGAGAGCTTGGTGGATCTTGAGAAATTATATAGTTCACAATTTTATAGATAAGGAAACTGAAACCTGGTGAAAAGAGTACAAACTTTAAAGTCAACCTTCTGGGTTCAAATGCCAGGTCTGTCATTTACTAGCTGTGTATCCAAGAGCAAGTTACTTAACCTCTCAGTCTCTTTTCCTCATCTGTAAAAGGGAGGTCATACCTTTTAAGATAGTTCTCAGGACTACATTTCATAGAAACGTAGGTAACTCATCTTGGCTTCCTCCGTTACTTTCACAGGACACATTTTTGGGGCGCTGCTGGCTGCTTAATTTGACATTTCCCCCAGGGTCTTCCTAGGATCCTCCAACCCAAGTAGGCCTCTCCTTGTACCACCTCCCTGCTCCTCCCAGCTCCCTCGTCATTTTGGGTAAGAAAGTCAGAGGCACGTAGGGCTGACCCCACTCTAACAGTACTGACTGAGCTCCAGTCTTAACGCCTAGTTATTAACCCTTAGGCCTCAAAGGTCTCTGTCGACCATTGGTTAGAAAGGCCCACCCACCGCAATCCCCCCCCACTCCCATTTTACAGGTGGTGAAACTGAGGCCAGAAAAGGGACAATAACTTGCCGGAGGTCACACGGCGGGTCTGGCTCTAGATGCTCATTGGAGGTGACGGAGGAGGCAGCTCCACCGTCCCCCAGGCTCGGATTCTCCATTCCAGCTGTGCCCCTCAAGCGGGCTCTGGCTGCATCAACAGGCCGAAACGGTGCGACGCTCTGGGTGTGAAGCAGATTAAGATGTGAAAACGTCGTAGGCTCAGAGCGCTAGGCAGAAATCAAAAGCTGAGGGAAGTAAAAACGTGTCACACTCCATAGCCTTGTTCTCACCGCCGTCTCCGCCACAGCTCTTTCCACGGCTCAACCAATCAACTCCTTTGTCGAGGAAGACGCACCGCCCCCTACTCATTCAGGCCAATCGTGCGCGTCCCAATTGCCCAGAAGCCCGCGAGGCTCCAGTTCTATCTTTGCTTTGCTCCTTTTCTAGCCTTCATTTTTAGACATGCGCACTCGTAACTCTAAGCCGCGCGCGCAGCTCACTGCGCATGTGCGTTGCCAGGGGTAGCGTAGGTAGCCAAAGTGGCTCGCAGTGAGGACCCTGTTGCTGAGGCGGGGAGGCGGGGCCCGAGGCGTGAGGGAAGCCGCGATGAGGGCCGTGTTGACGTGGAGAGATAAAGTGGAGCAGTGGTGAGGAGCGGGGCAGTCCGGGAGGAGCGGGAGGCCGAGCCCGGGGTGGGTGGCGGGAGCAGCTGCGTGAACTTCAGTGGTTGCCAGGGGCAACGGGCCTGCGGCCTAGCGAGACTGGGCCACAGTGAGGTCGCTAGCCCTCCCACAGCGTTTCAGATGGAGAAACTGAGGCCCTGAGAGGGGACAAAGGGATGTACAACGTGTGAGGTCGTGGCCTTGTCGAGGTGGTTTTACAGATAGTCACATTCTGGTCTTGTCGCTCCCTTGCATTCCTCCCTAGGCTCCTTTTACATTCGCGATGTTTCTCCAACTTAACAATTTTTGCCACATCCACATATTACTCATACTCTTATTTACTTGCCATTTTTCTCTAAATTGTCTCACTCATTTTCGCCTAAATATGCTTTTTTTTCTATTGTACAATTTTACAAGGAAACTTTATTGCTCCACATTTAAGAATCAAAAATTCACTCGCTGTAAGGTAACTGTAAAACTTAAAGCAAGGAGAAACAAAATTGTTAGTTAAGTTGTAGCTAGATAATGTTGCTACGGAGCCTGTAAGCCTGAGGTCTGCTGTCTCCAGAAGTGGAGGTTTAGCAAGTGTGGTCAGAGAGGTGCTTGAGATGAATAGCACCAAACCCAGACGTTCTCCTATGCCTAATTATTGTGGAAGGTTTGAAAGAGAATCGAAAGAGAATGACATTCTCACCTTATTATTCAATGTTATTAAATGTGTTGTTCCGTTTTTATCACCTAAATCCATCACACAATGATACATTTTGAGAAATACTGACTTATTGGATAGTTCTCCACAGCCTGACTTTTAAAATTTTTGCACAGACGATCTTTTCAGCTTCACTGTTAAGCCTCTGTGTTGGCCACTGACACAAGATATTTGCCATTCCCTTTGTCTTAGGCCTTTCTGTGTGAAGAAAGCATGCCTTCTTTCCTCACATTGAAACCCTAAACATCCTGTAAAGGCTCCCTTTGGAGATGGTTGCTCTCTCTTTTGTACTCTGCACTAGTAAGAGCTAACATTTACCATGTGTCAGGCACTGGCTAAAAATACTGTATCTTTTATCTCATTGTTACCTGACAACAGCCCTCTGAGGTAGGTAATTACCTCTATTTTATATATGAGGAAACTAAAGCACAGAGAGGGCAAATAAGTTGCCAAGGTCACACAGTGACTAAGTGCTGGAGCCAGCTTTCAAGCTCAGGTCTTCCTCATTCCAAAGCTAATGCTTTTTGTATTACAGAGGCTGCAAACTCGAATGCATGCCAGAGTCAGGCAGGCAACATAAATGGGAGGTCTTATGTGCATCTTAAACACGAGGAATTGTCTGTTGGATTTCCTAGGAGTATTTTTCTATTCTACAATCCACTTTTCTTGAAACACATAGCTTATTACTTCTACTTTTAATAGAGATTTGAGTTTTAAAAAATTCTCTTTTACCTTTCTCTTAACTCTATTATAAAAAAGTACCCACAAGCTGCTGATGACTGGCAACTGAACATTTGGCTTTGATGTCAGGGTGTAATAGGAGTGGCAAAGAGTGTGGCAAACTGGAGAGTTCTGCCTACAAAGGGGCAGCTGCTGCTCAGACCCTGCCAATTACCACCCTGCAGGAATTGGCCTAGTGTGCTCAGATCTTCCTGTTTTCACCAGACACGAGGTATCTGGGTTTTTATGAGAAATGTCCTAATTTTTAAACGTTGGAATCTAATTTTAAAGCAAACAAACAAATATGTGGGCCAAACGAAACATTTGCTGGCCAAATACAGCCTGATTTGCTCCCAGTTTCAACCCCTGGCACAGAATTTTGTTCATTCCTCTCTCATGGTACTTAGAATCTGTCTAGTGCAGTGATTTTCAGCCAGTGTTCCATGGCAGGCACAACGGCGTGCCGCATTTTTGAAACATGCATTACCTGCCCAGTCAGGGGCACTGACCTCTTTTCCTTTTGTGGACAAAGAGGGGCCACATACGAAACCTGACAAGTCCAGGGGGAGGCCTGTGTGACAGCCTTACAAACTCAGAGACCTAAAGTAACCACAAAGGATGGTCTGAAATTAAAAACTTAATAAAACTTATTAAATAAAAGCAGGTCGTGGCTGGCAGTCATTGCCCTAGGCTATCATTTTCTTTGATAAAAAATCAATCTTTACCTTAATTGAGCCTGTCTGTTGTCTTTTTGCATCTATGATAACATACCTTTGGAAAGTCAGGTAACTTCCCTTTTTTCCAAACCTCTGGGGCACAACCGTCACACCAGAGCAGAGGCTACAGATTCCCTCATTGTTATTGTTAATTGTTGACTGTTTACTATCCTGTACTCACCTGTGTAGAAGATATGTCTATCATTTTACTTTTTATCCAGTCCCAGCGGTACCCCCTCCCTTTGCTTTGCTTTCTCCTTCCCTAATCTAGCACCAATCCTTTAGGGTCTTCTCTTAAAAAAAAAAAAAAAAAAAAAAAAAAAAAAAAAAAATATATATATATATATATATATATATATATATATATATATATATATATATATATATTTATTTATTTCCAGAGAGGGTAAAGGAGGGAGAAAGAAAGGGAGAGAAACATCAATGTGTGCTTGCCCCTCACATGTTCCCTACTGGGTACCTGGCTCTCAACCCAGGCATGTGCCCTGACTGGGAATTGAACTGGCGACCCTTCGGTTGGCAGTCTGGCACTCCATTCACTGAGCACACCAGCCAGGGCACATCTTCTCTTTTGATTCTGATGTATAAAATAAGGTGCTAAACTGCCATTCTCTGGAACATTTTCTCAATTCTTTGAGGCTTTGCATCCAGCAATTGTCAGTTTGGCTCAAATAAACTCATAAAAACTCTTAGGTTTGGATATTTCTTTCATTTACATACTAGACTGTCAAATTAAAAAATGACAACAGCCAACACTAGTTGTCCCATGACAATGAATCAAAATTTTATTTATTTTTTGTCAGATCAGCAAAAAATATATTTTTAATGTGCTGCAGAATTTTAGTAATTACTTTATGTGTGCCATGAGATGAAAAAAGTTAAAAATTGTTCATCTAATGTAAGTTATTTGTGATTCTGTTTATCCCAAAAGTCTATAAAACCCTTAAAGACAACAGCTATGTTTTTATTCATTTCCAAATTATTCCAGAGCCTCCAAAGAGTCAGTGGTTGTTATGACTATTTGGTGGATAGTTGGGTAGATAAAATAATGAATGTATGAGTGAGTGAATGGATGACGAATGAAGATTGGTTATTTGGGCATTACAGGTTTGAAACAACTTATTAGCATACAGGCTGTAGGGGTTCTATAGACCACCGATCCTGATGGCAGCTACGTATGCCAGCTGATAGCCCAGAATGAGACCAAACAAAACAAAAAACTGTAAGAGGCAGAGGGTAGAACACAGAAAATCCAGATGTCAAAGATAAGTTTTCACAACTAAATTAGCTGCTGTCTCCTCCCTGATCTTTTGCTTATCAGCAGGAAGAATTACCTGGTTCGAGTCCTATTACTGTGATCTGTTACTCACTTCTCATTAACCTACACTAACTCCCAGTCACCTTCCACATCAAATTGTGTACTTATTCCCAATGGCTAATGTTTGTTTTTTTTTTCTTATTTTTTTTTCAAATTTAATCTTTATTGTGTTTTTTCTCCATTACCATTTAGTCCCCTTATAAACCTCCCTGGCCCCAGCAATCACCACACTGTTGTCCATGTCCATGAGTCCCTTCTTCCTTTTTGCTCAATCCCTCCACCCGCTAACCCAACCCACCCCCGCCCCCAATAGCTGTCATCTGCTCTCCATCTATGAGTCTGTCTCTGTTTTCCTTGTTAGTTTAGTTCATTAGATTCCACATATGAGTGAAATTGTGGTATTTGTCTTGCTCTGACTGGCTTATTTCATTTATCATAATACTCTCCAGGTCCATCCATACTGTTGCAAAGGGTAAATTTTTCTTTTTTTTTTATAGCCCGGTAGAATTCAATTGTGTAAATGTCCCCTGCTTTTTATCTGTAGTCATCTAGTGTTGGGCACTTGGGCTGCTTCCGAATCTTGGCTCTGCAATGAACATAGGGGTACATATATTCTTTCGAATTAGTGTTTTGGGTTCCTTCGGATATGTTGCCAGAAATGGAGTTGCTGAGTCTAAAGGCAGATCCATTTTTAATTTTTTGATGTTTCGCCACGCTGCTTTCCACAGTGGCTCCATCAGTCTGCATTCTCACCAACAGTGCAAAAGAGTTCCCCTTTCTCCACATCCTCTCCAGCACTTGCTGTTTGTTGATTTTTTGATGACAGCTGTTCTGACAGGTGTGAGATGGTATCTCACTGTGGTTTTAATTTGCATTTCTCTGATGATGAGTGATGTTGAGCATCTTTTCATATATCTATTGGCCATCTGTATGTCCTCTTTGGAGAAGTGAATATTCAGGTCCTTCGCCCATTTTTGAATTGGGCTGTTTGGTATTTTTGGTGTTGAGATTTGTAAGTTCTTTATAAATTTTGGATGTTAACCCCTTATCAGATGTGTCAGCAAATATGTTCTCCCATTCTGTGGGTTGTCTTTTTATTTTGTTGATGTGTTCTTTTGCTGTGCAAAAACTTTTTAATTTGATGTAGTCCCATTTGTTTATTTTTTCTTTTATTCCCCTTGCCTGGGGAGATATATCCAATAAAGAATTTCTAAAAAAATCCGAGGATTTGCTGCCTATGTTTTCTTCCAAGATTTTTATGGTTTCGGGTCTAACAATTAACTCTTTCATCCATTTTGAATTTATTCTTGTGTGTGGTATAAGAAGATGGTCTAGTTTTATTTTTCTGCACATATCTGTCCAATTTTCATAACATCATTTATTGAATAAACTATCTTTAGCCCATTTTATGTGCCTGGTTCTTCTGTCGAATATTAATCGACTGTAAAGGTGTGGGTTTATTTCTGGGCTCTCTGTCTGTTCCATTGATCCATGTGTCTGTTTTCATGCCACTACCAGGCTGTTTTGATTACTAAGGCCTTGTAGTACAGTTTGATATTAAGTAGTGTGATTCCTCCAACTTTATTTTTCTTTCTCAGGATTGCTGTTGCTGTGAGGGGCCTTTTGTGGTTTCATATACATTTTTGATATATTTGTTCTATTTCTTTGAAGTACATCATTGGAATCTTAATAGGAATTGCATTGAATCTGTAGATTGCTTTGGGTAGTATGGACATTTTAATGTTAATTTTTCCTATCTATGAACATGGTATGTGCTTCCATTTATCTGTATTTTATCTGTATCTTCTTCAGTGCCTTATTTTTTTTTTTTTAAGATTTTATTTATTTACTCTTCAGAGAGAGGAGAAAGGAGGGAGAAAGAGCAACGTATGGTTGCCTCTCACATGGCCCTCATTGAGGACCTGGCCCGCAACCCAGGCATGTGCCCCGACTGGGAATCGAACCAGGACGCTCTGGTTCCCAGCCCGCACTCAATCCACTGAGCTACACCAGCCGGGCAAGTGCCTTATAATTTTTCATGTACAAATCTTTTATGTCCTTGGTTAGGTTTATTCCTGGTATTTTATTCTTTTTTTTTTTAAGATTTTATTTATTTATTTTTAGACAGAAGGGAAGGAAGGGAGAGAAGCATCAGTGTGTGATTGCCTCTCACATGGCCCCCACTGGGGACCTGGCCTGCAACCCAGGCATGTGCCCTGACTGGGAATTGAACCCACCATCCTCTGGTTCGAAAGCCGGTGCTCAGTCCACTGAGCCATACCAGCCAGGGCTAAAATTGTTTTTTTTTTGCTGCTCTGCCTGGGTGTTATTTTCTCCCTTGTCTCTAAAAAAATGATTTTATCTTCTGTTTCATCTAACCTACTGTTTATTCCATCCAGTGTATTATTTATCTCAGGTATTGCATTCTTTACTTCTGACTGGTCCTTTTTTATGGTTTCTATGTCTTTTTTTCGTGCTGTTGAGTAGCCTTATAGTCATTACTCTGTATCTCTGATACATTGCTTGCCTTCATTTCATCTAGTTCTTCTGGAGAATTCTTTTGTTCTTTCATTTGGGGTCTGTTTCTTTGTCTTCCTGTTTTGACTGCTTCTTTGTATTTTCCTCCTTAGATGTTAAACTGATTAGCCCGTCAAGATCAGTTGTTAGTTTAATCAAGCTTTGATCAGCAGTTCAATTTAAGCACCACAGGGTGGGGCAGAGTAATTCCTGTGGGCAGGGCTATTGCTTCCCCTCAGGCTGATGCCACTTGGAGAGGAGTGCTCTGCCTGAGAAAGATGGCTTCTGCAGTATGAGGAATGACTCAGCACAGGGATCCTGGTAGTTGATCCTTCAGTTCTCTCCCCAGAGTCACCAGCCCTAGACTTTTCTCAAGCATCTCTAGTCCACTCTGCCCTCCCTCTGCCAGAGCCCAGGGTAGATGGCTGCAAATGAAATTTTGTGCTTTGGCCCTTTAAGAGGCTCTCTGCATCTCCAGCCGTCTCTCCCTGGCAGACAGAAACCCTGATGCTTTTCATAGCTGGATGTTATCTGGGTTCCTTTCTGGCCCTGGTGCTGTAGGCTGTGGAGCCCAGCTTGGGGTTTAGACCCCACATTTCTCAGGGGGAGCCCCCTAGTTGCTGAAATATCCCTTCGGAACTTCAGCTGCAGCCCATGGGAGCCCAGTCAGCCCTCTCACACCTCCTTCAGCATCCCTACTAGTCACGTTGTGGTGAAGTGGTTTCTTCCATCTGTCTGTGGTTATAAGACTTCTCTCCAGCTAGTGTTCAGTTGGTTATTCTGGATGATTTCTCTACAATTTAGTTGTAATTCCCCATTGGTCCTGGGAGAAGGTTAGTGTAGCTTCCACTTACTCCTCTGCCATCTTGGATTGACCTTGCTAATATTTAAATTTCTGCCTTTTATTTTTATTTTTAAAAGATTTTATTTTTTTATTTTCAGAAAGAGGAGAAGGGTAGGAGAAAGAGTGAGAGAAACATTAGTCGGTTACCTCTGGCACGCCCCTACTGGGGGCCTGGCCTGCAACCCAGGCGTGTGCCCTGACTGGGAATCAAACGTGCAACCTTTCAGTTCACAGGACAATGCTTAATCCACTGAGCCACGCCAGCAAGGGCAAATTTATGCTTTTTAGTTTAGCTATAAACTCCATTTTCCTATCCAAATGCCCTTCTGAAATGCTTTGTAATTCTTCTCTGAACTCCTTCATTTTCTTCCTTAAAGCACTGCTCCAGGTTCATCTCTACTGTGATGCCTTATTTGGCTAGCCTATCTTATTCCAGTCAGGCCAGCATCTGCTGTAATCCTAATATTTACTGGCATTAATTCACACCAGGTAGTATTTACTGAGTACTTGTTGTAGGCCTGACTGTGTTTACAAGCATTACCTTGTTTAATCTACGCAACAGCCTGAGAGGTTGGAACTGTTACCCCATTTACAGATGAAGAAACTGAGACTTAACGAGGTGAAATAATTTGCCGAAGATACCAAAGCAAGTAAGGGGGGCTGGGGCAGATTGTGCAGGATTTAGAGAGGCTCCTTGGGGCTTCCGTTTATAGTGGGTAGGCACAGCATTGGCAGAGGACAGTTTGTAGGACTCTGTCTCTCTGCAGTGGAATCTGATGATGTATCTTCTTCATAAGAGGTGGCAGGGTGGGAGAGAGGGACATCCTACAGTACAATAGACTGCCTATGGATGGGTGAGCTTCTCAGCCTTGAAAGTGTTCAAGCAGAGGCTGGATGGCCATCTACAGGGAATTCCTGCCCTGGTGGGGAGTTAGACTACATGACAAGGTCTAAGGCTTTTTCTAATCTGAGTTTCTGTGATCTTATGATGTAATTAAAGTCCAAGGGGTTCAAGATAAAATATTGTCAATTTGTCGATTATGTATCTATTAATTTTGTATCTAGGATAAGGCCGTGCATGTGGGTCCACAAATGTCTAAAACAGGGTGATTCCCCCCAAATTGCATATGACTCTAATGCAAAGGACACGAGATAGTATCTGAAACAGTGTAAAATACAGATGATTGTATAATTCAGAGCTAAATTGGATTGTACAGATTCTAAGTACAGTAAGAATTTAGGTTGGGGTAAATCAGATATGTATGTCATACTTTAGGAAGGCAAATTTCAAGTATTCAGAGAAAATGAATTTTCACATCTGAGGGAAGATAGTTTAAGGGTTGGCCCAAATGAGACACTCAGAAATGATTTTCTGGTAATTTAACCCAAAATGATCTTGTGAAAAACAGGCCACACAGGAACCACTTTGAGGAGCTCAGATATGTGTAAGACAGAAAGGGAGCCACACATCCTAGGTTTATTATAAAGAGAGGTGCAGACCCCTCCAAAATCTGGTACCTCGTGGTACAACCCACAGGTGGCAGGTGCTTTGCTCAAGGTTGGCTTATGCACAGCTCTCTATCCTTGCTTTGTAGGTGAGGATAAACGCTCAGACAGGTCAGCTCTTCTGGGCCCATCTCCCCTCTACTTTTCACTCTACTGTCCTGCTTCTCCTCAGTGTGAAATGTGCCAAGTTCATTTTTCCCAGACACAGAGAAAGAAAGCCTGAGAAACAGGAAGGCCCTGTCTGTTACCACATCACAGTGAGGAAGCTGAAGAACTCTGGGTCTGTGTTTGCTTCTATGAAGAGTGATGTCCAACTGGAAAGAGTGTAACAATCACCCTTGTTCCAGCTTTTCCATCAGCCAGCTGTGCAACAGACACATGATTTGCCTTTGTTCTTTAGTTTCCTCATTGATAAAAATGGGCCAATAGTGCCTGCCCTGCCTGTTGCATTATGTTATCATAACACCAAATGAGATAATGTAAGTTTACACTCTTTAACAACTCTTAACTATTGAATATATGTGAAGAATTATTTTTCCTTTAAGAAGCTTCTGAAGTCAACAGAGCCTATATTAAAGCTTTGTGAATTCTGCATGTAAATGTATTGAGTAGGTTGTAATAGCCCCCTTCTTGTTTTCTGTTGATAGAGCATGGAAACTCTTGCTAATTATTTTGTCAGCTCTGGCATATGGTAATAATAATGATAATGAAGGCCCCGAAGCATAATGGTTAGAGCATGGGCTTTGGAGCCAGACTGCCTGGATTTGAATTCTGGCTCCACTTCCATTCAGTAACCGTTTATTTTGGGGCAAGTTATTTAACTTTATTTAAGTTTTTATATATTTTGGATATTAACCCCTTATCAGATGTATCATTGGAGAATATGTTCTCCCATTCAGTGCGTTGTCATTTAGTTTTGTTGATGGTTTCCTTTGCTGGGCAAAAACTTTTAAGTTTGATGTAGTCCCATTTTTCTTTTGTTTCCCTTGCCCTAGGTGATATATCAGAAAAAGTATTGCTTATGAGAAATGTCCAAGATTTTACTGCCTGTGTTTTCATTTAGGATTTTTATGGTTTTGAGTCTTACATTTAAGTCTTTAATCCATTTTGGTTCAGACGAGATCAGGTACCTTCAGGGTTGTATGGCTGTAGACAGTCTTTAATCCATTCTGAATTTATTCTTGTGTATGGCATAAGAAGGTGGTCTAGTTTCTTTCTTTTCTTTTTTTTTTTTGCATGTTATCTGTCCAATTTTCCCAACACCATTTATTGAATAGACTGCCTTTACCCCATGGTAGATTATTGCTTCCTTTGTCGAATATTAATTGACCATAAGATGTGGGTTTATTTCTCCTAAAGCCTTTGTCACAATATTCTGTATTTCATCTAATCTAAGAGGTCATTGATTGTAAAATACCATTATTTTACATACCACTAAGAAAGCCAAAAATGCTGCCAGTTAAACTGACACATCATCGATTATAAGACACATCCCAACGTCAGAGATGTTAAAATGTGAAAATGTATGCTTCAGAATTGATGACATATGGTAGCTCTTTGTGAATGTTTCTGAGTCACACCTTCCCACTGGATGGGAATTTCTTTGAAGACAGGAAGGGATTGTGAATTATGCATCTTGTATCTCTTAGTGCCTAGCACCTCAGAGACTTTCAATAAATATCTGATTAATGGAAATCATTATATTTTAATAAAGGACCAATTTTTCAGAGCTGTGTAGATTTACTGGCCCTCACACGTTCTCTCAGATTGTCTAGACTTTATGGTATTATTAGGAGAATTAGTGCCCTCAACTGTGGGCCCTGCAAATCACATCTAGTGTCTGGTTTCTGGATAAGTGGAAACTGGGACATAGAGCTAGCTGCCCAGTGGATGTGATTGAATGGGCTGCCAGAGTGTGGTGGTTGAATGGAATTTGCAACCAAAGGCAATTTCTTAGCCATTATTTTTTCCCCTTATCCACAAATAGTGTTTTATAATGGAAATAAAGTTTGCTTTCCTGGCCATTAGCAGACCTCATCATTTTGGTTCCTAATTGTCCTTTTGTCTTGTCTCCTGTTTAGTATATATGACCTCGCTTTTAAGCCTGATGGAACCCAACTGATTTTGGCTGCAGGAAACAGATTACTGGTAGGATTTTGTCTGAGTTTCCTTTTTAAGTGCTTTTTTTTCCCTTTCCTTCTTGTAAGTACTCTGAAATTTGACCTGCCCCCCGTTTTTGAGATAAAAAAGGCAAGGGCGGAAAAACCAGTCATTACTTTTTAATAGGGAAGGAAGTGGGCTATTTAAAACAGGTAAGTAAACTGTCTATCAGATAGGAACCTGTGAACAGTACCTCCTTTGGAGTCATTAATCTTTCCGTTTTTACTTTGAGACACCCATGAAAGGTTGAAAACAATTAATCAAAATGTCTTTGAAACTGGGCTAGTGTCAGTTCACATTTTGTCCCCCTGAAAAATTCAAGCAACAGGATTGAAGGGGCTCCCTCAATGAGAAGCCAGACAGCCTGACCCCAGATTTTAGGCACTGGCCTGCCTAAACAGCTCCATATGGATGCTGTGCCATTTTTCATATTTTCAAAGAATGTAAGCTCCCTCTGGAACCTATCCCAGTGTATAAAAGTAATTTGCAGAGAACTCTTTATATTTGACCTGAAAACCTTTGTATGGTGTCTCCTTCCTTCTGCGTAAGTTGACTTCCTCTCGCTCTGTTGTCTCTAGATATGCAGACTGACTGATCTCCATTCTTTTGTGGTAACTACATAATCTTAAAGTCATGGCAGATTGTTCTGCAGACTTCTTTCCCCGGGGTAAACAGTCCAAATCTTTTTAGTTATTTTTTTGATAGGTTATTTTTTTCCAACGCTAATCATTTTTTGGAGGGGATTGATTGCCTTGATTCCTCAGATGCATTTTTAAAAATTTTCTGCATATTTATAGGTGTTACACATCTGTAAAATATCCTAAATTCCCATTACATCTGAATTTTATGATACTCCCTTTGATTTGCAGACCTGGAGTTCAGATCTGTGACTTTCAAACTCTTGGTAGCAAATACGAAATATCCTCTATAATGTTGTACTAAAATTTAATCGTGTTGTAGGTTGCTCTTTTGTGTGCTGGCTTTATTTGGGAGGGCCTAGCTTGAGTGGTAATATATGCAAACTCATGTAAGAATGCGTGAAGTTTGTGGAGGAGTTGCACAGAGTAAATTTTTGTTTATCAAGGATTAATGATATATTCCTGGTAATAAAATGCATAGAATTGGGACCGCTACTTCTTGGGTTTACAACATTGTCACATTCTTCTTGGTTTCTCAGTGCAGTTTTTATTTGATATACATTTAGAATATTGACAAATATTTTGTTATAAAAACAAAAATAGCAGCAGCAACCTATAGGAATTCTAATTAATGAATGCCATGTGGATAATCTGTCCTTTTATCCCCCTTTTGCCAGGTTTATGACACCTCTGATGGCACTTTACTTCAGCCCCTAAAGGGACACAAAGATACTGTGTACTGTGTGGCATATGCAAAGGATGGTAAGAGGCTGCTCTGGGTTTACAGGCTCTGTAATGGCCTCACAACTTTTCATTTTTCTCCTTGGTCCTGATCATGAATTGAATTCTTTTCAGTAAGCTAAAGTACAACTTGCAGAAGATAGTTAAGTCTCTTAGACTTCATTTTTTATTTTATTTTTTTAATTGTTGTTCTGTTACAGTTGTCCCAACATTTCCCCCATTGCTCTCCCCTACCCCGCCTACTTCCCCTATCCTGCTCCCCCAGTCAGTCCCCACCCTGTTGTCCATGTCCATGGCTCTTTTATACATGTTCTTCAGCTAGACCATTCCCTGTCTTTTCCCCCGTTATCCTCTTAGACTTCATTTTAATCATTCAATTCAACAGGTATTTATTGAGAGCCGTCTATGTGCTGGGCACTTAGCTGCTTGAGATACTTCAGAAAACAAAACAGACAAAGGTCCCTGCCCTTATGGTGCTTATATCTATGGGAGAGGGGAAGGAAGAAAAGAGAGTATGAGGGATGATATACACTAAACATAGTAAATGAGTAAATTAAACAGTGTGTTGGAAGATGATAAGTGTTAGAGAAGAAGAAAAAGTAGGTCAGAAGGAGGGGATTGAGAGTGGTGGGTGGAGCAGTGGATTGGGTGCAGTATTAAATAGGGTGGTGAGGGTGGACTTTTTAAGCCAGGGGCAGGTGAGCAAAGACTTGCAGGTGGGGAGGCAGTGAGATTCTGACTGTGGGCATTTGGGGGAAGAGAATTCCTTTCAGAGGGAAGAGACATTACAAGGGTCTCAGGTGGGAGTGTGCCTTTGGGGGCTAGGGCAGCAGGAATTGGAGAGAGCAGTAGGGGATGAGGGCAGAAGAATAACAGGCAGGGGCGGCCAGATCATGTTGGCTGTTGTAAGGACTTCGGCTTTGATTCTCAGTGAAAATAGGGAACCACTAAAGAGTTCTGAGCAGAGGAGGGATCTGATCTGACTTGCATTTAAAAAGATCCCTCTAGCTGTTGTAAACAACCTTCAAGGAGAGAGGGTTGGGGCAGGGGGATGAGGGAGCATCATCCACGCAAGTTTTGTAACACAGCTGATGGGGTCTTCAACCTCTGGGAGCAGAGGAAGTGGTGAGAAGTGGTCGGATTCTGGATATAGTTTGAAGGTGAAGCCAAGAGATCAGATGTGGGGTGTGAAGAAAGAAGTCAGGGGTGGCGCCAAGGTTTTTGACCTGAGAGACTAGAAGGGTAGAGTTGCCCTCTACTGAGATGGGGAAGGCTGCAGATGAGGAACTTACAGTGGGAGATCAGGAGCTCAGTTTTGGACATGTTGAATTTGAGGAAATTCGGTGCTACAAGAAAATGGGGAGAGAACTGCCAGAATATTACATTAGAGAGTTGTCAAGTGGGCAAGGGGAGTTGGGACCTGGGACATAGATGGGGCATGGTGGGAAGGTAGACAATGTCACTGCAGGTGCTGGCACGTAGGGGCATTTGGTGGTAGGATTCCAGTGGAAATTCTCTTCCATTCTTTCAGCAAAATAAGAAGCAAAATCAGGTAAGAGTGAGGATGGGAAAGGAGGTGTGAGAGAGTTGAGGAGAAAGGAAAAAATAAAAAATGGACTTGGAAGGTATGGTGAGATCCCTGGTGACATGAAGGGCTGCTTGAAGCTGATGGTCATGAACTGAAAGTGAGATCAGTTGGTTTGATTGTCTCTTTCCCCAGCACTTTGAGCTGCGTAGATACAAGGGTGGAGAAGGTGGAGAGTTGAATTTAACCGAGTGGTAGGTTCATAAGCACCTCTGAAAATGAAGTAAGAGTGTAAGGGAGTGGAGGATGTATGCAAAGCAGTGATTATTTTCATTGGCCTTGAACTTGTCAGCTGAGTATGGAGGGGTGAGAGGACTGCAAGGGTTGACAGGGCAGTGGAAAGGTGGTAGGTTCTGGTGGGGCTGAAGGATTGTTGGAATTGGGGTACCAGGTGGGATGAGAAAGAGGAGAGGTGGTGGTCAGAGAATGGGTGCAAGGAATTAATATTGAGAGTTAAAAATAGATCCGTGCTACTCACAGCATGGGATTAGTGGAAAGAACACAGGCTTTGGAATGAGATGGTTCCAAGTTCCAACCCCAAAATCTCTGTGAGTTTGAGGTGGTTATTGAATCTCTCTGAGTCTCAATTCCCTCATGTGTGAACTGAATATAATATTGAAGATAACATTCTGTGGCCACTGCTGAGAAGTCACAGAATTAGAGTGTCACAGTCCTTGAATGAACCTGGGAGGTCATTCAGCCTCCAGGCTTTTAACTTCTTTTGATGATGGACCTCTGAGGACCTAATAAAAGCTATAGACCCCTTTCTAGAAAAATGCATACTTCATATATATGCACAATTTTGTGCATACAGTTTAATCTGATCTAGGCCAATCTCTTCACTTTAGACCTACATAAAGACCTAGAGAAGTTAAGTGACTTGCTAAGGTCATGCAGTAAGAGTTAGTGGCAAAGAGAGCACTAATTTCTTGCCTTGCAGTCAGGTGTGCTAGGCCACAGTAGTCATGTTTTTTATATGTATGAGTTCAAGTTCAGAGTAATACTGTTGGGAGACCTGTGGGACCTCTGGAGTTTATAAACTTCAGTACTCTTGGGCCTGCAGCACCGTTAAGGCCTTTGAGGATTTTAGAGTGTGACCTGCCATCAGTGGCATTTGTCAGCACTTTGCAGAGTCCTGTCACACACATTATCTCATTTGATCCTCCCAATAGACCTCTGAAGCAGACTGGAAAGGGATTCTCAGCATCTCTCACAGATGAGAAAACAGGCTTGGAGCAATTACAGGTAACAGGCAGAGCTGGGCCTGGCCAGGTCCTCCGCCTGCAGGGCCCTTGTTCTTTGTGGTTGATCGTGGTGCCTCTTCATGGCACTTACATAGCAATTCGGAAGTCGCTTGATCCCTCCTTTTCCCCTTAGATGTGGAAATGGAAATACCCTGAATTACGGTTTTGCTCTTTAAATCCGCTTGTTTCTGATTTCTCCCTAAAGTTTTAATAAGTATTTAATAAGCAACCATGATCCAAAGGTTTGTAAGAACTGGGTTTTGTTGTTGTTGTTCAAGAAAAACAACGTGAGACAATAATATGAAGGAATAATAGTAATAATAATAGCTAATTATTTTTAGCATTGATTCGACTCCAGGCACTTTGCTAAACCCTTTAATCTCATTTACTCTTCACAACAACTGTGAAGTAAATACTGTTGTTGCATTTGTTTTTCAAATGAGGAAATGAAACATATTCAGAGGCTTGTTCCAGGTCCTGCACCTGGTAAGTGACATCACTGGGAATTCCAACTCAGACTCTGAGCTTGAAGCTCACCCTCTTCGTCACCCGCTGCCTGCCAGGATGGGAGAGAGGTGACAGAAATAATCACACATGAGGGCAGCTTCTGTTATTTAGTATTTGCAGCAGTGTCGTACGGCTCACCCTGATATCCGTGGTTTCAGCCACTGTGAAGGGTCTCATCTGAGTTGACCCCCCCCGCAGAGAGCCTCTGAAGAAGGTATTATGATTATCCCTTTATGCTTCAGATAATGAGGCTCAGAGAACAGTGACTTGCTCAAGGTCAACTTCCAGTTGCCCTAAGAATAAAGTCTAAAAATTTTTCGCCAAAAATTTTAAGTAGGTGTACAAAATCTAGCCTGTGCTTACCCTTTAATCATTATCTTTTACTGGAGTAGGTGAAGGTTTGCCGTTGTTTGTAGCCATGGTACCCTGCTCTACTTTAAGCACTGCAAACTTGTAACAATGTAATTAATAATTACTCGTTATATGTTGCCTTGCTCCAGAACATTCTTTTACAAAGTCCAAGTAGCAGTGAAAATGAAAATCTCATTGTCACTCTTTTGCTTAAAGCCTTTCTTTGGGATAAAGAGCAAGATCTTAACTGTGGCCCCGAAGCCCCTAGAGATCCTTGTTCCGTGCTGGCTGCCTCTCCGCCCCTTAGACATGCCAGGCTTTTCCTGCTTCAGCGTCTTTGTACATCGGTTGTATCCACATGGATGGCTCTTTCTCCTCTCTTTGTACCTGGCGAAGGTTTGCTCAGCCTTTAGGTCTCAACTGAAGGATCTCATCCTCAGAGAAGTCTTCCCTCATTTAAATCAGGTGCCTCAAATTATTCTCTTTCAGAGGTCCCATTTCTTTTGTTACCATATTGTATTTATATTGGATTCATTTCATTTAACGTTTTCTTTTCCCACTACACTAAACTCTGTGAAGGCAGGATTCTGTGTGCTTTAATCACTACTTGATCCTTAGCACAGAAATGAATCCTAGCAGATAGCAGGCTCTCAGTACATCTTTGTTTACTCAGCGCCAGACAGACCAGGATTTGAACTCAGACTTCCTGACTCCAAAGTACTTCTGCCAGTTCTGATAAGAAGGAATAGAGAAGCAGCTGATACTAATTAGATACCTTAAAGAACCAGTTTTCTAAGAAATACCCTGGGAAATGCTGGTTTAAAATAAATGTGAGAATTTTCTTTTTAAAAATGTTTTTAGGCAAGCGCTTTGCTTCTGGGTCAGCTGACAAGAGCGTTATTATCTGGACATCAAAATTGGAAGGCATTCTGAAGTACACGTAAGTAACCATTTAGGTGTACAGCGTTATTAGTTTGTCTTTTTTTTTTTTTAAAGATTTTATTTTTATTTATTTTTAGAGAGAGGAGAAGGGAGGGAGACAGAGAGGGAGAGAAACAGCAATGTATGGTTGCCTCTCACATGGCCCTCACAGGGGACCTGGCCCGCAACCCAGGCATGTGCCCTGACTGGGAATCGAACCGGGACCCTTTGGTTCCCAGCCCGTGCTCAATCCACTGAGCTACACCAGCCAGGGCTAGTTTGACTCTTGTCTTATTGAACAACGGTAGCAAAAGCACCTTAGAAAAGGTGTAAGGCAGAACTTTTTTCTCTGCAATTGAACTTGAAATTAAGTTATGGGGGTATATGGTGGTATAGGAAGCTTGGGTGGTGAATAGGTGAATGAACATTTCTTGAGCACTACTGGCTTAGCTGCGCTGGGCTAAGTGTTTTCATATCACTTAGTTTAGTGAATCTGACATCACAGATTCTACCCTGCCTCAACTTGTCCTTTCAATGGCCTCACTTCTCAGGGAATGGCCTCACATCCGCCAGTGGCAACAGTTGGAAACTTGGGGTTGGTGTGCTCCAGACTTCTCTCACTGCAGGGCCTCTGCTGGTAGTCTTCTGTTCCCCGCCTAGTTCCCGACTCACTGCAGCTGTCAGACTCAAATGCTGTTTCTTCTGAAGCCTTTCCTGCCCCTCTAGACCTGGTCGGGTTTCTTTGATGGCATTTCTCATGGTTGTAGCTTTACATTTATCCTGGTGATTGAGTGATATCTCCCATCAGCCTTAAGCTCCAGGAGGGCAGAAACTGCATCTGTTTTTGCTTACCCCGCGTCCCTGATGCAACAATGCCTGGCCTATAGTAGGTACTCAACAAATGACTTTTTTCTTTTAATTGTGGTAAAATACACATAACATAAAATTTACTATCTTAACCATTTTTAAGTGTATAGTTTAGTAGTGTTAAGTATATTCATATTGTTGTGCAATCAATCTCTAGAACCCTTTTCATTTTGCAAAACTAAAACTCCATACCCATTAAACAGCAGCTCCTGTTTCCCCTTCCCCAGCCCTTGGCATCCACCATCCTACTTTCTGTCTCTATGAATTTGACTATTTTAGGAACCTCATATAAGTGGAATCATACAGTATTTGTCCTTTTGTGACTGGTTTATTTTACTTAGCCTAATATCCTAAAGGTTTACTCATGTTGTAGCATGTGTCAAAATTCTCCTCCTTTTTAAGGCTGAATGATATTTTTTAAAGGTTCTTTTTAAAGATTTTATTTATTTATTTTTTAGAGAAGAGAAGGGAGGAAGGAAGAGGGAGAGAAACATCAATGTGTGGTTGCCTCTCACGCGCTCCCCACTGGGGACCCAGGGCAACCCAGGCATGTGCTCTGACTGGGAATCGAACCAACAACTCTTTGGTTCGCAGACTGGTGCTCAACCACTGAGCCACACCAGCCAGGGCTTAAGGCTGAATAATATTAAGGCTAAATAGTGTATATTTAGACTATGTTTTCTTTATCCACTTGTTGATTATCAGTGGACACTTGGGTTGCTTCCACTTCTTGGCTATTTGTAATAATGCTGCTATGAACATGTATCACCAAACGACTTTTGAATGAATGAATGAAGTTGTGAGTAAAGTGTTACCTGGAAGTGAAGGAATAAAACTGAGGCTGAGATGCCATGTATGGTAAATGACTTGCTCACCTTTCATTGTTGTCTAAGGATTTGCCATGTGTCCAGATCTTAGCTTGTAATATCTTCACTGCACCTCCATCTTGTATTTCTAGGCCTCCACAAAACAATGAGAGTAACAGCCATTAATAAAGCACTTCCTATGCAGCTGGCGCTAGACTAAGTGTTTTACATCATTATCTTTATCAGCTCATAAACCGGAGGTGTCCGGCACACCAGTCCTGGAGGAGGTGACATTTAAGCTAGGCCAGGCTGATGGGTGGGTCATGTTTAAGAGATAAAAATGGGGTGAGGGGCAATGCAGGGGAAGGAGAATTAATTCATGTGCTTTTTTTTGTTGGTCACTTGCATAAGAGCTTGTGGTATGTAGTCGGAGAGGCTGTGGTTTGTGGTTTGCTGCATGATAATCTATAATTGTTTACTTCCTAGGCACAATGATTCTATCCAGTGTGTCTCCTACAATCCTGTTACCCACCAGCTTGCATCTTGTTCCTCCAGTGACTTTGGTAGGTTCCCAATATCTTGTCCTGGAATAACTGCAAATCTGGGTGAAAAATGAAATTCATCCAGAATGACGTGGTTTTGTCCTGAGAGAGTTAATGATATGTCTCTCTCTTCAATGTCTGGGGACTTGGGGAGGTGGGGAAATTACAGTTATTCTTTAAATTGTGTAGAGACTAAGAGAGTGAATGATGACATTGAGTCTGGTAAGAAGTCTGGGAAACAGCAATAAAGGCTCCCTTCCCCAGCAGAACTCTGAGTCAGCGATGGGTAAACCCCAGGTGGTTGTGGCTCCTGTATTAATGTCCAGGCTGTCTGCGAATGCCCCTGAATTTTACCCTTCAGGTTATTCCAATTACACAGACTCCTCTGAGGATGGTTGTGAGGATTATCCTACTCTATCAGAACACATTCAGGATTTTTTGAATCATCTTACAGAGCAGCTTGGCAGTTTTGAAACTGACATTGAACAGTTTGCAGAGACCCTAAATAGCTGGGTTACAACCGATGGTGCTTTGCAAGAACTTGTGGAACTAATCTATCAACAGGCTACGTCTATTCCAAATTTCTCCTACATGG
Organism: Micronycteris hirsuta; assembly: GCA_004026765.1. Classification (NCBI taxonomy): domain Eukaryota; kingdom Metazoa; phylum Chordata; class Mammalia; order Chiroptera; family Phyllostomidae; genus Micronycteris; species Micronycteris hirsuta. Next base: position 73,126 of record PVJI01002654.1, on the reverse strand, counting down.
GAGCTCGCCTGTGCAATTACCTGTCCCATCATCTGACAGCTCACAGAGTGGCAACTTCCGCCAGTTGCTGCTTTGAAGATGTCGGACTGAATAGGAACTTAAAAATCAAGCTGCAAAGAGGGATGAAGCAACTTGAAAACAAGTCCATGCATTTGTGCTCTTTCTGGGAGAATTTTATCTTAACCTGTAGATCAAAGGAACAAATGGACAGGTTACAAGAGCAGATCTTCAGATCGGTCTGCGGGAGCTACTGAATGCCCTCTTTTCTAACCCTATGGATGATAACTTAATTTGTGCAGTAAAATTACTGAAGTTGACAGGGTGAGTTTTGGAAGATGTCTGGAAGGACAAAGGAAAGATTGATATGGAAGAAATTATTCAGAGGATTGAGAATGTTGTCCTGGATGCACATTGCAGCAGAGACGTAAAATAGATGCGCTTGAAGCTTGTAGAACTCTGGTCAAGTAATTGGGGTAGAGTCCATGTAACCTCAGCATACAGAGAAGCCACACCTGAAAATGATCCTAACTATTTTATGAATGAACCAACATTTTTTACACCTGATGGTGTTCCTTTTACTGCAGCTAATCCAGATTACCAAGAAAAATATCAAGAGTTACTTGAAAGAGACTTTTTTCCAGATTATGAAGAAAATGGAAGATTTATCAGGGGCTAGTGATCCATGCTTGGATGATATTGATGATGAGATGGACCCAGAGATAGAAAAAGCTTATGAAAAGTTTTTTGGGGGGAATCAGAGTGTAAACAAAACAGTAAAGTTAAGTTTCAACGTATCGGTTTTATAAAGCAGTTTAGGTTAAGGTAATTTAGCAGAACACAGGACAGAAAGAAAATTGTATCACTTATACCAAATTAAGGATGTTGAGTTACATTACTAATGTATGCAACTTTAATTTTGTTTAACACTATCTGCCAAAATAACCTTTATTCCCTAAACTTAAAATGTGTATCTATATAAAATAGTTTATTAGGTACAGTTAATCCCACTGTTTTGGCTGCAATAAAACCGATTTTGAAATAAATAAAATGTTGAAAGTAAAATTAAAACAAAAAAGAAATCTGGGAAACAGCAAAACAGGCTCCCTTCCCCTCCCAGGGCAGGGAGATGGTAAGGAGGATGGGAGGACACAGGCATAACTTGGTGTTGTCACCTCTAGGAAGCCTTCCCTGCCTCACACTGGCAGGGACTGTTCAGTTGTTCCCCACCTCCGAGTCCTCCATCCTCTGTGTCCTCCATCCTCTGTGTATGTGTGAAATTCCTCACCGTTTTAACTGCACTTCCTATGCAGTGTGTCACCACTGGTGTGGTGGCTGTAGCTGTCCTCCCGGAGGGGTTGGATGCCTTGAGGCATCCCCCCGGCCCCACACGGGGCACTGACGCGGAGCTGGCACGGAAGGGGGTCAGTGTAATGTCCATCGAGGCAGGGAGGGGAAGTGAGCACAGGCTTTAGGTTATCTCTCTTCAAGGCCACTTCTAGCTTTTAGTTCATCAGTTTTGTCTTCCTTGCTAAGAGATGTAGGTACAACAGAATGGCCATTATGGAGGAGTCAGAGATCTAATCCCTGTCAGTGTGTCACTGTTTCACTTTCCTTATCTAAATGAACATGTTCTCACCATTCTATCTCACTGATAGCGTTCCAAGGTTCAGAAGAGAGACTGTATAAATAAAAGGGGAAAGGACTTTCATTCATTAATAAAATACAGTCTTTTCTCCATGTGAGGCACTGGTCTGTGTGCTTACTTTGGGGATTAAAAAGACAAAATAGAATCCCTGCCATCAAAGAACTTGTGGTTGTGGGTGGGGGAGGGTAGAATTTGTAAAAATGTAATAGTAATAATAGTACTAGTTGAGTGTTTGTGATGTGCTTGCCAGGCACTGTGCTAAGGGTTAAAAATAAATTTCTATTTGAGCTGTATGACAACCCCTGACATCAGGTTATTATTCTCATTCTCACTCCCCTGATGAAAAAGAATTGGGGCTTAGAGCAAGCAATTCACTGGAGGTCACCCAGCTGCTAAGTGGTGGAACCAGGGCTTGGACTTGGGCCATGTGATTACACGCCGAACCTGCCCCGGTAAACACTGCTGAGGGAGGCCCAGGAGGGCGGGGTTTCGTCCAGCTAGAGGCTCTGCGCAGGCTCAGTGGAGCACAGATTATATGCACACAGGTGGAAATGTTTGGGGGAAGTGTTCTGGACCGGGGAAAGGGGAAAAATAACTTGTTTGATGTTGCACTTTGCTATATGAATATATTTTTGCACTATATTTACTTTCTTGGTTATGCTTTATGACTCAGGCAGTGGGTAGAATTTGCTTATCTTGCCTAAACATAACCTGTTGTGAGGCCCTGAGCCAGAGCACCTGGGGACAGAAAGGAGCAAGCCGAAGGCGACCAGTGCGCCATGGACAAGGCACAGCTTGTATAGGGTCACGTACTGTGGATGAGGCCTGGGAGAGGAAATCGGGTTCCCAGGAAGCATTATTCATTACTTTGACTGCTAAGTTGTACTTTGGTTGGCATGTAATAGTTACTTATACTGAAGTTGACATTTCTTTAAGTAAAACACCTGAAAAGTTGGCTAGAAATTCACCAATCTATCTTCCTTTTTTTCTTGTTATTTTGAAATAATTATAGATGCACAGTAAGTTGAAGAGATAATAGAGAAGTTCTGTGTGCCTTCATCCAGTTTCCCCTGTGGATGTATCTTACGTAATGATTGTATAATAGCAAAACCAGGAAGCTGGGTTGGGTGCAATCTGTGTGTATCGTTCTGTCATTTCATCTCCTGTGTAGATTGCCATCACCACAAAGATGCTCCTTATCATCATCACCCCCCCACTTCCTATTATCCTTATCATCTGGTACCTGGTAATTAATCTGTTCTCCATTTCTGTAGAAATTTGTCATTTCAAGAATTTATAAAATGGAATCATTATGGTATGTGACCTTTTGAGATTGGCTTTGGCTTTTTTCACTTAGCCATAAATCCCTAGAGATTGTAAATTGTGTATGTATCAGTCATTGTTCCTTTTTTATTGCTGAGTAATATTCCAGCCAACTTTTTTTTTTTTTTTTTTTTTTTTTTTTTTTTTTTTTTTTTTTTTTTTTTTTTGTCTATTACTTTGCATTGAAGGCTTGTGGTCTCCTGAACAGAAGTCTGTCTCCAAGCACAAATCCAGCAGCAAGATCACCTGTTGTAGGTAAGTTAGGGACAGCTCCGAAAGTAGGCTTTGTGTTTCCTCCTCTTCCAAACCATCTCAAAATCCAGTGAATTCACATAGTAGAGAAGGTCTGTGTTAACTAGTGGGTTTGGGCCTCGTATTTCCTCTTATTCTTTTCTTGTCTCCATGGTGCGAAGGGCTTGTGCCTGCCTTTGATCATCAAGCAAAAGAAAAACTATAAATTGCCTTGCTACAAACCTCCTCAGCCTGCAGCTGTCCTCAGTGGAGACTCTATGGTGATGCAAGTTTGTCCCTTCCAGGCAGCGTGTGCACTAGGGAAAGCACAGACTTTGATGCTAGACCAGGATTCAAATCCAGGTGGATCACTGACAGGCTCTGTGACCTTAGGAAAATTACAAAAAATCTCTGAGCTGGAGCCTCAGGTTTCTCATCTGACAATACTGGATAAAAATACTGTTTTGATAGGGCTTTTGTGAAATACACATAAACTAATGAATCTAAAAGCATGCCGCACAGTGCCTGGTATACAGAAGACACTATAAATGGTAGCTATTCTCTGTTCAGCTCCTGAGTGTAGCCTTTCTTTCATTCAACATCTGTTAAGCACCTGTTCTAGAGGCTGGGGATATACCACGATACAGAATTTGTTCTTAATGAGCCCTTGGAGTGGGAGGATGTTGAAGTGGTGAGTGGGGAATGGAGGCTGACCCAGCAATGCAGGCACAAGCTGAGGGCTGTTGTTGTGGAGGTCTGTACCAAGAGCTGTGAGAGCTCAGAAAAAGGTGCTACTGCCTTCACATCTGTTGATCCCAGAAGTAAATGGCATGTTAAGTCTGGTCCTCTAATTTTTATATCATGACCAGGATGAGCCTAGTAGTTGCTGCCTCATTAGACTCTATCTCCACCAAGGCTCCAACCTCACTGGCTTTACTTTCTGTGTGTTCTTTTCCCTCTCTCTGTGCCATTTTCTGGTGTGTCAACAGCTGGACAAATGATGGTCAGTACCTGGCTCTGGGGATGTTCAATGGAATAATCAGCATACGGAACAAAAACGGCGAGGAAAAAGTGAAGATCGAGCGGCCAGGGGGCTCCCTCTCCCCAATATGGTCCATCTGCTGGAACCCTTCAAGGTGCTCTTACAGCTGTCCCCCTTCCAGGGCAAACACTCTGAGGAAGGCCTTGTTTAGCAGACTGACTGCTTTCTCTCTCCACGAGGTCTCTCCTTGCATTCAAAGGCTTCTCACCCCATTTGACTGATCTGTTTTAGAACCTGTTCTATTTGATTGGAATATTTTAGAAGCCCATCTTGTGTTTTGGAACGAATCCCAGAGATTTAGCTAAGCAGATGAGCTATCTAGGCCAACTCAAAATGTGTCTGTGTGCGCATGAACACATGCGACACAGAAGGGCCATTTTCTTATGAATTAATAGTTCACCTCTTGCTGTGCTTTATTTTGGTCTTTTTCCTTTTTTAGTTTTTTCCTCCAACTTGGGCAGAACATGTGCCCACCCTATAATAAAAAGCTTTTTCATGAGTCTTTTTTTGTTGCCCTTGCCAAAAAAGTCTAAATTAAGTTTACAAGTGTCCCCAAATCCCACAAACAATTGGCATCTACCTTCTCAAACCTTACACATACTTCTCTGCTGATGTCACTTTGAGGGACTAATATATTTACATGCTCTTTATGTAATCCTATAATATTAAACCATCAATATCTCCCACAGAGTCCTCTGAAGGTAAAGGACTTAATTGTTTACCAGTCCAATGTCACTTTACAGGTGGTGCCTATGTGATTTAGAAGGTTGTTTAATTCCACTACCTTTTCTACACTAGATTATGCTTTTCCCTGAATAATTTTGTCCAGCCCAGAGCTGTACCGTGCATGTCTAATGCCTTCAAAGGCCATTAGCCTACCCAAGAGTTCCTGCTATTTGATTTTGTGGCCACATATGACTTTGTGGCTTCAGGGTACCATTTTTAATTCATGAGAAGCAGGATGCCCAGTTTACCTTGTTGCTGTCCTCTTCCGGCAGGGTTCAGGGGCTTCTTGACAGGTTTTGAAATTATGGCTTTAGTGTAGTTCTAGGCATTGTGATTGTGAACCACCACTTACTGTCTACAGCCGATGGGAGAGTTTCTGGATGAACAGAGAGAACGAGGATGCCGAGGAAGTCATTGTCATCAGATATTTTCAGGAACTCCCTGCCACTCTGAAGTCAGCAGTGTACAGTAGTCAGGGTAGTGAGGCAGAGGAGGAAGAGCCTGAGGAAGAGGACGACAGTCTCAGGGACGACAACTTGTGAGTGTGTCCCAAGGAGCAAGAACCCTCCTTGCAAGGATCCAGGTCCCACTTCATTCACTAAGCTCCTTTCTAAGAGGGTTCAAGGTTGTTGTTGGTAAAAAGTTCCTCCAACAAAGGGGAAACACACCCTTTAAAACTTGTGTGTGGGATATAAAATTTTCCCTTAAGAAATTTCAAGAAATACTGAAAAGTCTAAAGGAGAAAGTTCAACTCTTTTGTAAAACCCCATTCTTTGAGGAAACCACTGTTAGCATTCTACTGTATTTCCCCTCAGTCTTTTAGTGTGTTCATATAATTAACTAAATCATATTCCACTTTATTTTTTTCCACTTAACAGCATAGTAACATTTCTAGTAACATTGGAAGTTCTTTGCAAAACATGATTTTGAATGCCTGCATAGTATGCCCCTGTGTGGATGTACCATAGTTCATCGAACACTTCCTCTGTTACTAGACATCTTTTTTAGCCTGTTCCTACACTGTACCTTACCTTGTATTTTGGGGCATGCCTATCAGAGAAAGAACCCTCAACATACCCATGATTCTCATCCCCCAAATCCTGGCTGTCCAGGCAGTCTTTATTTCTGGAGCAGAAAAGCTGGGATAGCCAGGATATTCTGATTGGCTAAAAATGATCTGGCTTGGAACTATGTTCTGTGGTACCGGGGTTCTTTGGAAGAAGGAGGAGGGAGGCGGGGGATAAGAAAAGAGTAAGGGGTGGGCATCAGGCCCCCATCTGTGCTTCAAACACAGTAGCCCCTTTTATTGCTTGACATGAGTTTTGTTTTGGTAGAGACCCACTGCCAAGGGGAAAAATGGAAAAAGGAAGTTGAAAACTACCAATCCAGTTCATGGGGCTGAACCCAACTCAGAGACATACGAGGTGTACCCAAGAGGGCTCACTGCAGGCGGGGTTCCCAGACTGTGCCTGGACTTCAGCGCCAGTCACACACACACACAGTTTACCTGCAGGTCCCTTCCTGTTAACATTGCTCTTGGCCTCTGTCTTGTTTTCCTTTAGTTGTGAATTAGTGCCTGTGGCATTTGACACTTTGCCATTCTTGGCTGGGTTTTGTAGATAAGGCTGCACCACTCCTGGCCTACAGATCTAATGGTGCTGCCAGGTGACCACAGGCCTTGGGCTCAGAAATGCTGGACTTAGTAAACAGAGAGGAGGCAATATTAGGTAGGTTAAGACTGGGCCTCAAGGGCAGGGAACATCTCTTCCTTAAACTTGGTTCCCAAGTAGCTTGATCCCCAGCCTCAGCTGAGGAGGTTTCTCCTGCGTGCTCGTCCTACAGCCCTGGTCCCAAGGCAGTGATCCTGATAGGGACTCAGTTTCAAAGACAGTTGTTGATCTTCAGAGAGCTCATTACTCTTTTTTATTAGATCTAGTCAGAAACTGTTTCATCCCAGCTGTGAGAGAACCTAGTGTAGGTATTAATTTTCCCTCTTAAGGAGAGCAAACAAGGTTTCCCTTATCCATTAAAAATGTCAGATAATTCATGCCTCTCCACTGCAAAAGGTGTTTCTCCACCATCTCCCTACATGTTATAGTATATAAGAATAAAGCACTCTTGAATCTGCAGTCTTGCCCTTTCTTAGCGTTGCTCCACAGGAAGCTTGGAAATGAAGGGTTTAGCTTTTTCACTGTGGCAGTGTCTCGGTGCCACAAGCTCATGGGAGGATATTCAGTGAAATAGCAGGCCCCAGGATGGCCAAAATGAGCCTCACTTCATCCTATTGGGCTGACTGATGGGCTGGCCCACCTTATACCTTCTGGCCCCAGTAGTGTTGTGACAGCGTTTGGCAATCTGACAGGCTGGCAGGGCTTTCTTTTTTCCTGTTGTTTGTTAAAGCCTTAGGGCTAACTCATCAGCAGACCATGGCCCCACATAACCTCTTTTGTCTTCTGTTGATTAGAGAGGAACATAATGACATCCTGGCTGTAGCTGATTGGGGGCAGAAACTTTCCTTCTACCAACTGAGTGGAAAACAGGTATGTAGCTCTGTACAAACCCAGTGGGAGACACAGTCACGATCACGCCTGTTAGAGTTTTTCACTTTCTGAGACTGTATTCTTAGTGTTTATAAATTACTGTTTGCTTCTACTTATCGAGCATTTGCTATGATACCAAGCATTGTGCTCTGTGCTGTGCATACTTTATCTAATTTAATTCTAGTAAAATCAAAGTAGATACTTTGATGATAAACTTTTTAGAAATGATAAGACTCAGAACAGTGAAATAAATATTATGCCTGAGGTTCCACACTGCTAGTAAATGGAGGCATCTGGGATTGAAACCCAGATTAGTCTGACTGTAAAGCCTTGATCTTAGTCATGACCCTGCCTTCCTCTATTGCTTTAGTCATCTTACGCACGTTTCTAAGCACCCACTTAGTCCAGCCCTTCACCTGTGTTAAGAGCCGTTAACATCGAGCTACGTAAATTAATGCCTCTGCTCTGCCAGAGTTCACAGGCTGGTGGGGACGCACTCCAGAGCCAACAGTCCCAGTGCAGTGTGATACATGGCACAGTGGAGAGCTGTAGGTAGATAGCTACAGCGACACAAAAGAGGGTGATGTCATGCTTGGTGAAGAGGGAGGATTTTGTAGAGGTGACTTTGAGCAGGATAAGCAGGAGTTTGCTAGGCAGAGGACATTGTTTCAGGCAGAGGAAATAGCATCTGCAAAGGCTGGGAAGAATGAAAATACAGGGTCCAGCAGAAGTAACGCTTGCTTGAGTGTGGTTGGTAGGGTAATAACATGGGTATAATAATTTATAGTTTTAATTTGAACATTTCACCTAAAATGTCATGTGGTGTGCTTGAGTGTGATATTGTTATGTTACAGTATTATGTGCTTATGATTTTGGTCATAAAAAAGGGGCATTATTTGTGCTGGACCCTGTATGTGACAACTCAGGGAATAGTGACTGGATCCCAAGATTTATGGAGAGAAGATGGCACTAGAAAGGAAGTTGGGGACAAGATTTTAGTGTGAATGAGGAGTTTGAACATCAAACACTATAGTAGCCATAGATTTAGGTAGGGGGTGACCTGGTCAGATTCCTGTTTCAAATAAATTCCTTGTTTCTCTGGAGGGTGGATTAAAATAGAGAGAGCCTAGTGATAGGAAACCTGTGAGTAGACTGGAGACACTGAGGGTCAGAGCGAAGGTAGTGGGATGGCTCACTCCCAGAGCCAAGCAAAGGAGAAATGCAGCCATTTCAATGGAGCCTTTTAACAGCATCCTTACTCCTCAGAACATAGCGTGCTGGAAATGGGGGTTTCAGGTATGTGTAGCCTAGCTTTGGAGCCATTTCTTCTGCTTCATCTTACCATTGGTCACTCCTTTTGTAGTCAAGTAAAAATAAAGTGTGTGGTAATAAAAAATTTTCTCAGTTTCCTATGGCTGTTTTCTTAACCCTTACTTTAATGATCTGGCATCTAGTTTCCCTGGCCCTGTCTATTCATCCACTTAATGTATGTCTATCATCACTCAATAAATATTTATTGGCACATCTACTGTGTACCAGGTACTGAGTGTGGGTATTAGAATTTCCCTGAAACAAATAACCACACCACACTGGGAGGGAATGGAGTCTTGTTGCTGTGGTGACAACAAAACAGAGCTGCCCGTGGTGGTCAGGGCCATGGATAGTCAGAAGTATCTTACACGTGTACAGCCCCACAGTTCGTGTTGTGGCCCCGAGGTTTTGACTGATGAACAAGCTCAGTCTGCTGAGAAGGTAGCCCCGACTTGTTTGGGGCAGTAAAATTGTTTTCTTGGTGCGTACGTGTGTTTTAACTCTGAGAGGATTTAAAATTAAATATGGGATATGAAGTAAATCAACCTACCCTTCTGTGTTCAGTTTAGGCGTAATTTGTGTATTTTTGGCATTTTAAATATTTGGGATATTTAAAGAGATCTGGCTTAATAATAGCTAGCATTTATTGAGCTTGAGGCATTATATAAAATCTTTACAAGGCTAATTCTTTTATTCCTGCCTTAAAGCAACTTTGTGGGGCCCTGGATGGTGTAGCTCAGTGGATTGAGTGCTGGCCTGCAAACCAAAGGGTTGCTGGTTTGATTCCCAGTCAGGGCACATGCCTGGGTTGCAGGCCAGGTCCCTGGTGGGGGGGGGGTGCACAAAAGGAAAACCACACATTGATATTTCTCTCCCTCTGTTTCTCTTCCTTCCTCTCTGTCTAAAAATAAATAAATAAAATCTTTAAAAAAAAAACAACTTTTGGGGGTAGGTATGTATATCACCATTTTACATATAAGAAGATCGAGTCATAGAAAGGTTCAGTAACTGCCCAAAGCCACACAGTTTACTTAGTGACCATACCTGGTTTGGAACCCAGGCAGACTGGAGGTAGAATCTATACTGGACTATTTATCAGATTTGTTTTGTGATGGCCATTTACCTGTAACTACAGAGCAGTGAGAGAAGTGCTATGGGAGAGGAGGGCACAGGGGCCATAGGAACACAGGGGAGGTGGGTCTAAATCAGGCGTTGGTTGGGGCAGGGAGATTGGGCTGTGTTTCCTGGAGGAGATGACAACTGGCGGAAAGGGTCCTCCTGACTGGGATCGGGGTGGTGTGGAGAATAGCACTTGGGAGGACATGGAGGCCTAAAAGAGCGTGATTTACCTGAGAAACTATACGAAGTTTATTTTGACTGAGGGAAGGATCCTGGGATCTGAGCTCATGAGCTTGACTTTTATCGTTAAAGCTGAGGGCATATCATCAAAACTGAAAAGACAACTTACAGAACGGTAGAAAATTTTTACAAATGATGTATCTGAGAAGGGACTTGTATCTAGAATATATAAAGAACCCCTGCAACTCTACAATAAAAAGGCAACCCAATTAAAAAATGGAAAAAGGATATGAATGGACTCAGTAGACATTTCTTCAAACAAGATATACATGTAGTCAATATACATATGAAAAGATGTTTGATAGCATTAGCTACCAGGGAAATGCAAATTAAAATCACCATGAGCTACCACTTCACCCACTAAGATTGAGAAATTGGGATCCTTAAACACTACTGGTAAGACTATAAAATGGTATGTCAATTTGAAAAAGTGGCAGTTCCTCAGAAGGTTAAACATAAAATTACTATATGAGCCAGCAGTTCCACTCCTTGGAATATATATGCAAGAGAGAGTAAAACATACGTCCACACAAAAACTTGTATACAAATGTTCCTAGCAGCATTATTCATAATAACCAGAAAGTAGTAATGGCCTTCAACTGATGATTGTATAAGTAAAATGTGATGTATTTATGCAATGGAATATTATTCAGCAATGAAAAGGAATTAAGTACTGATACATGCTACAACACAGATGAGCCTGTTGCAAAAAGCCACATATTCTACAATTTTGTTTATATGAAATATCTGACATAGGCATATATATATAGACACAGAAATTATTTAGTGGTTGCCAGGAAATGGAAAGGGGTGGGGGATTATGATTGACTGCTAACAGGTACAGGATTTCTTTTTAGGGTAATGGAAATGTCTTGGAATTAGTGATGATGGTTGTGTAATTCTCAATATATTAAAAGCCAATGAATTGTGCTCTTTATTTATGAATTGTACTTTTTTTATCAACAAGTTCTTTTTTTAAGATTTTATTTATTTTTTTAAGTTCCTTTTTAAAAAGATTTTATTTATTTATTTATTTTAGAGGGAAAGAGAGGGAGAGAAACATCAATGTGTGGTTGCCTCTCACGAGCCACAACCCAGGCATGTGCCCTGACTGAGAATCGAACCAGCGACCCTTTGGTTCTCAGCCCACACTCAATCCACTGAGCCACACCAGCCAGGAGGATTTTATTTATTTCTAGAGATGGAAGGGAGGGAGGGAGAAAGAGGGAAACGTCGATGTGTGGTTTCCTTTCACATGCCCCCTACTGGGGACCTGGCCCACAACCCAGCCATGTGCCCTGACTGGGAATCGAACTGGTGATCCTTTGGTTCACAGGCTGGCACTCAATCCACTGAGCCACACCAGCCAGGGCCTGAATTGTACCCTTTAAATGAGCAAACTGTATGGTATGTGAATTATATCTCAATAAAGTTGTTATAAAGAGAAGTAGGATGGATGTAGTTTCGGAATAAAGGACAGTTTTTTTAAATTGAATAAATGTAGCTTTGTGAAATACTAAAGAAAAAGTCAAAACAACAGCAACAACAAAAAACAAAGAAGCTGAGGGAAACCATTAAAGCTTACCTAGTACTGTGTGTGGAGGAGTACCTATGGGAGAAAGACTTGCCCCGGGTTTGGATTGGCTGAGGGGCTAAGACACTCACTCCCAGAGTGATTCAGTGGGACTAGAGGAGACAGCGCTGGCTCTGGTAGTCAGGGATTTGACTGTGTGAGGGAAGGAGTAAAGGATGCCCCAGAGGAGGCTGGGCTGTGTTCACAATGGAGTCACAGGAAATAAGGCTGGCCAGCTCTCCTCTGTCTTTCCATCTCCCCCATTAAAGTTGATAAGAAAAGCCCTTAACTGTTTTGCAATTATTATGGATTCAGAAGTTTTTCCTTTGGTGTGTGTTTTCTTTCCTCAGATTGGGAAGGATCGGTCACTGAACTTTGACCCCTGCTGTATCAGCTACTTTACTAAAGGGGAATACATTTTGCTGGGGGGGTCAGACAAGCAAGTATCCCTTTTTACCAAGGATGGAGTGCGGCTTGGGACTGTTGGGGAGCAGAACTCCTGGGTGTGGACATGTAAAGTGAAACCTGATTCCAACTATGTGGTAAGAAGAGATGTTCATTTTGTTGGGCCGTTGCCTGAGTAGGCACTGAACATCAGGCATGTTAGCCATTCAGATCATTGATGTTCGATCCTGACGAATGGGAGGGTAGACCCTTTTCCACAGAGAGCTGGGTGTTGACAACTCTTTCCCTGCAGGTGGTAGGCTGCCAGGATGGCACCATTTCCTTCTATCAGCTTATTTTCAGCACCGTCCATGGGCTCTACAAGGATCGGTATGCGTACAGGGATAGCATGACTGATGTCATTGTGCAGCACCTGATCACTGAGCAGAAAGGTAAAAGACAGGTACAGCCCCTCCGCCCTGCAGACACTGGGGAGCGGGGTAGGCTGAGAGGGCTGCTGACAAAGCAAGTGCTGAAATGGTAGACAGTGTTTCTCCTTGGTCTTTTAGAAACACGTTGGACCACTGGTTCTTGTGTGTGTGTGTGTGTGGAGGAGGGGCGAAGGGAGGATGTAGATGTCTTTGAGAATCTAATGAAAGCAAGAAACCCTCTCTCAAAAAAAAAAGACACAAACTCACAAAATTTTACATATAATTCTGGGGGCTCATGGACTCCCTATCTGAAGGAGGATAATGTCCAAGTCAGAGCCAGGGTGGCCGACCTGCACAGGTCTTTATGGACCTGCATTCTGTCTGGCCAGAGGCACTTCTCGGGTACTTCTCCTTCAGCTCCATCTCCACTTGCCTCCTGGCAAGTCCTTGGCCCAGAGATAAGCAGGGGCTGTGGGTCACCACAGCCTCAGTCAGATCAGAGTTCCAGGCCTAGTGCAGTCAGTCCAAAGGCAGGCTTCCCTTCGTCCACCCAAGCGGCTGGGCTGGGTAAATAGGCTAAGAATCCACCTGTTTAAAGTGTATTCAGATCCAGATGTACTGGCCACAGCACGCTGCTGGATGCCTATGCATAGGGATTCTGGTTGGGAGTTGTCTTGAAGCTTCAGATGAGACATCCTTTGGTCCCCATCTGGGAACACCTCTGTTTGAAGAGTCCAACTATGATGGTGAGGGTGTAGCCACTTGGGAAGCTCCACAGCATTTCCTCTGGAGACACTTTCTCCACCTGCTCCATTGTGAGTGTGGGAGCCTAGTGTGTACCAGAAACGACACGATTCCCTGTTGTTAAGGGTGGTGGTGGTAGGGGAGTAGCCAGAGGTATGGCCACTCAGGTGCGCTCCTGATCATCAGGGGCCATCAGTGCCATGCAGAGTGTAGATTTATGTTCTGCAAGTGATAGTAGCACTGAGAATTTCATTTTCCATGTCAGTTGTGAGCTTTGGGCCACAAACATCCACAAAGATTATATATGACTTCAGATCCCAGTGTTTAGCAGAGCTGATTGTACATATTAGACACTCTGTCAAGATTTTTTTTTTTTTTTGATGAGAGTGTCTCCTTTAATTGCCAGTAGCATTAAGTAAATGATAGCTTTTAATTTCTCTGCCTTCTATGTTAACAACCTCTTGCTGGAACTGGATTTTTTTTTTTCTTTGACAGTTCGGATTAAATGCAAAGAGCTTGTCAAGAAAATTGCCATCTACAAAAATCGATTAGCTATCCAACTGCCAGAGAAAATCCTCATCTATGAGTTGTATTCAGATGATTCATCAGACATGCATTACCGGGTGAAGGAAAAGATTGTCAAGAAGTTTGAATGCAACCTCCTGGTGGTGTGCGCTAATCACATCATTCTCTGCCAGGTAAGAGCAGCAAGCCAGGCTTCCTCTGAGGATAGGGTGCCCAGCTCGGGGTTTTTGGTCATTAGGAATTGGTCATTGCTTTTATTTTATTGACATCTATATGAGGTAGACTCTGCTGGAAAGTCATGGGCCATAAACTGGAGAATGCTTTTTTTTGGTATTGTAAAGTAGTTTGTTATACTATATATTTTAATGACTTAAAGCCTAAATTGATATCCCACAGAATAAAGAATGATTTTTTTGGTAAATATACACACATAAAAATTTATGATATTTTTCAGTTAAACAACAAAAAATGTATTTTAATTCAAAATAGTAAAGGAAGTTTTTACTTCCTGATAGATTTTTTCCTGTGGAAAAAAGTCTCTCAACTTAGAGCTTCCTTGAAAATGTGTAGGTCAATGCCAAGAGAAGTCTGGAAAGACTTTGAGAGAAGGCCAACCCAGCATCCTTCTTGCAAGTAGAAGTGGATTTGGTTTCATGAAACTAGGCCTATTGGAAGTGATAAAATGTAAGAAATCCTTTAGGAATCACTGAATACAAAATACTATTAAAATCTCTCTAAAAGTCTCAAACTTCAAGCAGTTTGGAGGGGGGCACAGGTTATAGGGTAGAAGTGGCAAACAGGTGTGCTTTTGGCTGTGTAGAGGTCTGCACAGAAGATCTGAGACTGCTGGGCTCCATGGGAAGACTCTGTGAAGGATTGATGGTACCAGTTACAGAGATTAGATCAGATGGGTCCTGAATGTGAAGTGTTTCTTAACCCTCAGAGGCAAGAAGGCCTCCTTGGGAAAGCTAGGGAACACTTATTCTGTCGAATATCCATGCAGAAGAGGGTTTGTTTTCTAGGAGAAACGGCTGCAGTGCCTGTCCTTCAGTGGAGTGAAGGAGCGGGAGTGGCAGATGGAGTCTCTCATTCGCTACATCAAGGTGATTGGTGGCCCTCCAGGAAGGGAAGGTCTGTTAGTGGGCCTGAAGAATGGACAGGTGAGTGCTCTCTGGGTCTCCCATCAGGCCGATTGTCTGCATGCAGATGCCAGCAGCCCATCAAGTCAGGACCCTGAGATATGTTTCCAGGGCAGGAAAAGACTTCTTCCCCTTGTGGGCATGTTAGAGCTCCCTTTTATGAGGATAGCCCCAGGCCAAAGATGAAGTGGTCTTCGGACTCACAAAATGAAGAGAACCAGCTGATCACTGAGACTCATAGCGTGCTCCATTCTGGCGAGGAAGCTCTACAGCCTCTGGACCACGTGTTGAGCAGATTAGTGGGCTAAAAGTCCCCAGAAGGTGGGAGATTTGTTAGAGGTGCAGTTTCTGTGGCTTGCGGGAGAGGGCGGCAGAGATCATTTCTTAGGTCAGATTCCTATTAGGGCAGTGAATGGACTAAGTGTGTTCTAGCCTATGTCCTAGAGGGTGCTTGTCTGCAGGCTGTTCCTAGATGTTATAAGAAAAATGGGCCATCTGCTCAAGTAGATGTGGAAAATCTATGTTACACAAAGTTGAACAGTTTCTGTGTGTGTTCTTTGCTCAAAATAAGAAAAGTTCTAAGTGGGCTACATGGAAATATGAAAGTGAAAATGTAACTGCATTAGCCTGAGAGCCAAGCTGTCTAGCAGATGGCTTGTGGCAGAGGTTTGTCAGGCTTTTCCTGGGGATGGAAGTCATGGAATATGAGTTAGCAGGAACCATAAAATAGCAAAACCAAAGGAGAGGAAAACCTGCTTCTTTGGCACAGTCAGCTGTCACTTCCAGTGTGAGGCTTGAAAGCAGGGACTTTGGGGACAGATTGGGCTGGGGTCATATTTGTGCTTAGCTACTCACTAGCTGTGTGACCCTGCTCAGGTCACTTCACCTCTCTGAGGCTCAGGCTTTACAGATGAGGATAATGTTTTACAGGACTATCAAAAACAATAACTGATTGCTTTCACCATTGTCCTCCTCCTCCTCCTCATCATCATCATTTTGCTGTGGTTATACCAGAGGTCTTGTCAGTGTTTACAGCAGCCTCTTACTGTGTCAGTGACTCAGATCTCTGCGAGGTGGTGTTCCCTAACCCTGTGTTTGGTAATGTGGTTAAAAAATTCCCATTCAAATTACCTTCAAGTGAGTTTGCCATGTCTTGGGGGCTGACATGTCATTGCTTTGGTGACCTCTGATGAACTACGCCCTAGAATGAGCTCTGGCCCCTTTCTTTCAAGGAGTCCTCTTCTTTGCACGGAGCCTCTAGCAAAGTTACAGGAGTAGTTTTTGTAGAACACATGGGATTCCAATAGCCTGGCAGTGCTCCACAGTCTTGTTGCCATGGTGACTCACACTTTTTCTCTGAAATTTTGCCAGATTCTGAAGATCTTTGTGGACAATCTCTTTGCCATTGTCCTGCTGAAGCAGGCCACAGCCGTACGATGCTTGGACATGAGTGCCTCTCGAAACAAGCTGGCTGTGGTGGATGAAAATGACACATGCCTGGTCTATGACATCCACACCAAGGATCTGCTTTTTCAGGTGAAGGCCCAGGGACTGCCCAGGACATGGTCCTTTGATTAGAGACCTTCCTCTGGCTTCCCAGTTCTTATAGGGGGTGCTTATGCTCTGGCCTCCAGGTAGGTGTCTGGGTGGAGCAGTAAGATGTAAGGGTGTAGAGGCCAAGAAGGGGTGCAGAGTCTAAGGTACAGCACCCCCCTCCCCCACGCTCTTGCACCAGCTGTAGGGGCTGCGTGAGTCTCTTTGAACTTTGGTTTCCTTGCAAGTGAGATGGGCAAGTAACATCTTTCTTACAAGGTTACTGAGAGCAGTGAATGAATAGTACTAAATCTAAGTGGGGCATGTAGGCGCCCAGTGCGTGGGTTAGTGTGATGATGATTTTTTTGAAAAAGTCTGTTTCGCATCTACTGGAGGCTGCCTGCCTCTATGAGTGACCTAAGACACAGTAAGGAAACAGGACCAGTTTTATCATCTGAAAGGCATGGGGAGAAAAGCCCTCCCTTCTATTTATTTCACAAGGATGCTATAAGAGCCAGCAAAATGTGAATGTTCTGGGGACAGACATTGTTTACACATCATTTGGTCCTGTGGCTGGAGGAAGTGTGTCACTGGAGGAGAGAGCCTGAGGGCTTCATGCCCAGTGCCTGGTAGGCTTTCTGCTGGACTTAGTGCTGCTCTTTGCCTCTTTAGGCTTTGTAAGTAGTCAGAGCCTGATTGCCTGAAGTGAGTTCTCCCAAAGCTAAAACCTCCCCTGATTGGCTTTCCTAGATACTAGGAAACCTTTAGTTTCCTAGTATAATGAGCATATTGAGGACCCAGTATCTGGGCTCTTCCTTGTCCTCAGGAGCAGAATCAGCAGAGTGGAGAGGTGCTGGAGTAGGGAGCTGCCTCAGTCACTTGGAAGAAGCTACCTGGCTAGCCTCGGGTGACTACCAGTTGATAATAACTCACTCACAAAACAGGGGAGGCAGAGTGGTTTAGGGGAAAGAAAGAGCATAGGCTTTTCCTTCAGACAGACCTGGGCTCCATAATTTAGTGTGTGATTTCAAGCAAATTTGTGAACTTCTCAGAGTCTCAATTTCTCCTTATCTCTACAGTGAAACTAGTAATTTCCCCCTCACAGAATTGCTACATGACTAAACATGATACCGTAGTGCCTAGCTCAGGGTCTGGCACAAGGCAGGGCCTTCAGTGTTACTTCTCTTCTCCCCAGCCTCAACACCACCCCCTCTAGGTAGGTTAGCAGCCCCCAGTCGTGAATCTCTGTCCATCCTAGACCATTTGGAGTTGAAGGGCGTGTGTCCTGCCCTGTTCCCACTGAGGGTTCTGTAGTAGGCTAGGGAAGGGAATTCTCAGTCCTTGTCAGGGGTCATTCCCAGCTATCTTTTTCTCTGCTCCCTTGCTCCTGCCCCCTCCAAATGCAAACAGCTATGTTGTTTTTTTCTAATTATAAAAGTAATCCATGCTCATCATAAAAGATTTAGACATTGTAACAGATTCTAGGCAGAAAGGTATGAACATCTGCTGGTCCCTGGGTCTCCAGAGCTGAGGGAAAAAACTTTGCGAGGAGGTGGAGGAAGGAGGTACCTCCCAGAGTGATTGTATTTCTACAGTGTGCAGATTAGAAATGTAGAGACAATGTATTATTTTTAATTTTAAAAATATCTCACTTTTTTTTTCTTATTATGAAAAAGTAGATGTTAATGACCAAAAGAAAATTTCAGGCAAAGAAAAAACAGAAAATATAAAGCACCCACAATTCCACCCACTGAAAGACAATCACTATTAATTCTTTGGACTATATTCCTTTAAACCTTCTTCTAGGCGTAACTATGTATATTTATTCCTTAACAGAAGTAGAATCCACTTTAATGATTTTCTCACTTATTATTTAATAATTTAGTCCTCCCTTAGTACTTGGGGATAATAATTTTTATTCAAAAGTAGTTCTTGCTAATTGAAAAATTCCAGCATACGAAAGTGTAGAGTTGCTTGCCTCTATACTGCTATCCATTTCTTTGGATCCCCTTTTCTTCCCTTGCCTTCCATCCCACTCTTAGCGATTTACTGTGATTCAGGCCTTAAAAAGAGAACTTGACTGGATGTAGGAATGAATGGTGCCGAAGCCCAAGGTGGTAGTCACAGGATCCTCACCATCCCTGTCCCTCAGGAACCGAACGCCAACAGCGTGGCCTGGAATACCCAGTGTGAAGACATGCTCTGCTTCTCGGGAGGAGGCTACCTCAACATCAAAGCCAGCACTTTCCCTGTGCACCAGCAGAAGCTGCAGGGCTTTGTGGTTGGCTACAACGGCTCCAAGATCTTCTGCCTCCATGTCTTCTCCATGTCGGCCGTGGAGGTGCCACAGGTAACTCAGGGTGCCTGTCAGTTCTCAGTAATGGTAGGGCAGACAAGTTCAGGAAAGCCAGGCCCCTCCCAGTGCTTTGGGGAGGGAGTGGTGAGGAGAGCGTGAAGAGAGACAAGAATGGCAGCTGTGATGTCATGGAATCTGAAGTCCTGTCTCCACTCCATGTAATCTGTGTGTCTTTGGGCAATAGCTTAACATCATTGAGCCTCCATTTCTTTCCGATCCCACCGTCTTGGTGGGGACGGGGAGAGGTATGCAGGGTTGTCTGTCAACAGACGGAGTTGTGTTTCACTAAGAGCCAGGCTTGGAGCACAGTGGAGCAAGCCAGCAAAGCTGAGTCCAACAGGGTGCATGTACAGGAATATGAAGGGGGTGGCATATATGAGAGAAGGAGAATATGGGTGGAATGAGGTGTGGGGGCTGAGGTCTGTGAGCCAGAAGGGGAACATGAGACTATCTGCAGAAGTCTCTCAGACTAGGAGGAGGCCAGAGTAGAAATGGGAGGCTAGGATGTGAGCCACGCCCACTGCAGAACTGGCATAAAGTAGAGATAAGACCAAGGAAAGACTAGCCATCAGAATCCCATCCTCAAAAGAGAATCACTCTTAAATATTTTCTAAAATATCCACCCAGACCTTTTCTACATGTATATGTAATGTATGCATAATACATAATTAGGAGTATATAATTATATATAAGTTTTTAAACAAAAGTGAAATTGTACTATGAGTATTATTGTGTGACTTTTATCTGTAAGTATTGCTCGTACAGATGTAACCCCAGATTTTCTTTACTGAATGTGGACTACAAGTAAGAGAGATTTTATAATCACCTTCCTTTATCTCCATTTCCTGATTTAACCCAATGTTTACGTATTGCAGACCCATTACTTTGGATGAGTTGTTGGCGATGTGGCTTTTTCACTTTACATCTACTAGAAACATGGCTCCATGTCAATAAATGTTCTACTCTAGCAGTTTTAAATCCTAAAATAATTATAGACTCATATATAATTTTAAGATATCTTACAAAGATCCTTTATACTACTTTGCCAGTTTCCTTCACTGGTAACGGTTTTGCAGTACTGCAGTACAAACTGTCACCTGTATAGGATGGTTTATTCACCACTGACGCCCCAACCCTTGAGATCCCTGGTGTTGGATTAACGTTTTATTAGAACCACACCTTTCTCCCTGCTGCTCCGCCTCCTCTCCTGTTGTTTTCACTGATCCTTTTTTGTCCTACTTCGTGGATCTTCCACAACTTACTCAACCCAGCACCTACTGTTAGACATTTGTGCTGGTTGCAGCCTTTTGCTGTTGTAGATAGTGAGCATCTTTTCTAGCTAAGTCTTTGCACCTATCCCATCTTAGCTCCTTGGTACAAATTCCTAGAAGTGAAGCTGCTGGATCAAGGACTCTTTAGGCTACATTTGAATGATTTTTAGACCTGTCTCCAGATCACCTTTCAGCTAGGCAACCTCAATCTACGTTTCCTCCACACACTGCCTCGCCTTCACTCACTCTCCCTGACGTGGCTTCTTGTAAATAGTAGGACTGGAGTTCGTTTCTTCCTCTCAGCTAAGGATACCACTCTTACTCATTGCTGCCCGAATTATGAGTGCCTGACACGGACCAGTTATTCAATAATTGTTAGTGTAATTTAGACCTCAGGAAAAGGAAAGAGAAAAAAAGAAAACGAGAGAAAGAAGGGAGAGGTGAGTGGAAGTGGCAGGAGAGGGTGAGGCAGGAACAATGCCTGCAGACTGTTTCCTCGCAGTCCTCATCTGCGCCCCATCCCAAACCCATGTGTCACGTCCATCAGAAATCCAGTCTTCCTCTATCGTGCCAGACACGCTATGCTGATTGAAAGTTTTTTCTCCCAAGACTGCCATCCTGACCTCAAGATAAATGCAGTTTGCTGCTCCCTGACTTTGGCTGACCAAGAGGAGCTGAAGGGGGCGGCCTGGGACTTCCTCTGCCGAGCTCTTAAGATTCAGATGCGAGAGTTCCCCACCCCACCCCCCAAGCCCCTATGGCTGCACCAAGGCCATCCTGCTGATGCAGCAGGTCAGAACTGCCAAGGGTTAGGAAAGGAGGCCTCAAAACAAAGGCTATTTATCTGTCGCCTCTGCCTCCAGCTATCCTGTGGTTTAGGCCTAGGGAGGAGGGAGAAAGCATCAGACCCACTCTGGGGATTTCTGGTTTCCTTTCGAAATTTACATCATCTTGTGCAAGAAATGGTTTGTCAGGACTGCCAAGTAGGGCGGCAAGCCCTAGTTGGGCTTCTCAGGGCCGGTGGTGACTTCATGCTTGGAATGCAATAGCAAGATAAAGTGGAGCTCAGAGGGCATTTGTTCAGTCAGGGTATTTTTAAAACTCCAACTCTCAGATTGTGCCCCCGGGTGAGTCCAGATGTTAACCATTTATCGAATGCTTGGTTTGGATGGGCCTGTCGGAGTCCCTGTCCCACCCACCGCATGGGGCATTCAGCATGGTGAGAAGTTACACAGGTTGGGGAAAGGACTGCTGGCTTTCTGACTGCCGCCTAAAGCAGCTGTGACCTTGAGCGACTCCTTTCCTCTTTGGGGCCTCACTTCTTCGCTGTGCAGTGAGGTTAAGTATAAACATCTTTCAAGATTTGTCTGGCCGAATTCCTATTATTATCATGATCGTCATCATTAACAGTATTAAAATACCAAACACTACGAAACAAAACTAAATTGGAACAGAAGGTGTTCACTAAAGGAGTTTATTAAAAAGCTCATTGTGCACGGGGAGTTTGAGGAAAGCTTCCAGGTGGTGGTGTTGCACCGAGCCCTGAGGTCTGGAAAGGCAGAGAGGAGCAGCAGGGCTGTTTCAAACAGAGGGGAAGTTGAGGTGGGGACAAGTTTGGAGGGTTTGGGAGATGGGGAGGAGCTGGTGCTGAGAAAATACTGCGGATGTAATGAGTATGGTCATTTTCTGCCCAGCACTTTATCAGTCTTCAAAGTATTTCTTTCGTTTGCCCATGGTAGCCTGGGAGCTGGGCAGAGCATCTAAACAGACGTTAATTTACCCCCAGAATTCACACAGAGAGGATGTGATTGAGCCTGGCCTGGATTCTAGCTCAATTGCTCCCACGTCCGTACTCTGCTGCCACCTGAAGGGAGGGAAGATAGGTGGGGTGGCACAGTAGGAAAGATGGGTACTCAGCAGCAGGCACATCTTGCTGTCAGAGGGTAGAATGGCTTAAAAGGAAAAAATTTTCCTTCAACTCTAAAGCTAAAAAATGAGACAGGAAATTTCAAAGATTAAGGCCCCAAATGGAGAAAACAGCACTTCCAGCTTCACATTTGGGAACCATTAGCACAGAGGTACTGGTTGATTTATCTCCACTGCTTAAGAATCCAGGAGAGATGTAGTTCCCTTCAGCACACTGACCTAAAAATAAGGGCAGGGCCTTTTGTTATGAAAGACACTCAGACCCAGCTCAGATTTGTTCTCATGCACACACATGTATGTCCAAGAGGTCAGCCCCAGCGCCAGCCCCAAGATCCTCCCTGTGCCACTTATGTGCCCTCAGACAAGTCAGTTGCCCTCCCTGAGTTTCGGGTCCTGGGCTATACTCAGGGAGTGATAACACCTACGACACAGGACTGTTGGGACAGCTCCCAAAGCACTGTGTAAGCCACACGTTTGGAAGGAGGGATGGTGGGAAGGTTTTTACCATCAGGGAACTAACTGCGGTGTGTCTAGAGCCTTCCTGGGTGACCTGGGCAGATCACTCACCTTTCTGCGGGTAAGAAGTTTGTTTTCTCCGCACTCTTTGTAAGGGGCCGTTCCAGACCCCTTCCTCACAGTAACATTGTTCATTCTTCCAGCAAATGTAGGCTGTGGGCCTGCTGAGGGAGGGTAGTGCAACCTACTGTTGCCCTCAGGTCGTGCCCCGCCTCATGGGGGAGACAGGCTTGTAATCACGACACAACCGGAGGTCTGGACAAAGAGCAGAGGAAGCTCAGACTCCTTTTCTTGGGTCAGTGAAGACTTTCCAGAAGAGGCAGCCAAATAGATACTTCCCAGAGGGTGAGGAGGGGCAAAGGCATTACAGATGAGAGTGAGATCTGTGGTGAGGCAGGCCTGCAGGTGGGAAAAGCCAGTGGTGGAGAGGGGGATAGGCAGGAGGTTTGTACTGCTGAACAGGATGGTTTGGCTATGAAGGGAGGTGGCAGAGGGGAAGGCACGTACGGTGGACTGGGATGTGGCTGAGAAGGATACCGATTAACCACTGTAGCTTTGCTCCGCAGGCATTTGTAATTTAGTAGGTGCACACATCTGGAGTCAGGCTTTGTATGAATCTGACTCTTTCCATTGCTCTGAAAACAGTCTTCTTTCCTTTTGATGAAATCCTGCAGTCCGCTCCCATGTACCAGTACCTGGATAGGAAAATGTTCAAGGAAGCCTACCAGATTGCGTGCTTGGGTGTGACAGACACTGATTGGCGTGAGCTGGCCATGGAAGCTTTAGAAGGATTAGAGTTTGAAACAGCAAAGAAGGTAAGCATCTAATCAGCATGAGCTAGAATCTGGTCCTAGAAGGGTCCTTTGAGGAGGCAGAAGGGGTCAAGGTGACATGTGGAGAGGCAAATGCAAACTGCAGTGGGCTCTGGGTTTAAGACGGACCTGGTTCAGCTCTCAGCTTAGCCACCTCCTAATTGTAAGTGGGAGCCTTTCTAAGGTTGCTCATTGGTAAAATTAGGGTGATGATAGGCCCCCATCCTCAAAAGTTAATAAGGATCTAATGTGCTAATGCCTGTAAAGCTTGACACAGGAGAAGCATCTGATAGATTTCTAGCTGTCACTCTTATTAGCTATCATTTATGTAAAGCAGCGAGCTAAAAGCCTAACACATAATAGGCACTCCATAAATGGTAGCTTTTGTTATTGGTATAAGCACTTATTGGTATTAGGTCATTTATTACACAATGCCTGTGTTTCTTGGCACTCTGCTAAGTATGGTGGAAGAGATGGTCGCGCTCCCTGATTCTGACAGCCGTGTCACTCCCCACATACCTTTGTGGCATGATTCATGACCTTGATTCATGGTGTCATTTCCTGGCTCACTCTATTAAAATTACAGAAATGGCTGAAAAAATTTGATCCCTTTCCACACGTTATTAGAAAGAGCCCAGCCATATCTGTGAGTTGGCTTTCGATCTGGAACCTGAGGTGTAGGGGGAAGGAATGGCCTCCAACCCTCTCCTCTACTTCTCCCTTCTGTCTTTATCTTCCCAAAGCTAATTCATCAGATACTCATTTTGCCCACATGCCTGAACTACTAGGGAAGGAGTTGCAGAAGTATGTGATGCCATCTCCATGCTAGGTCAAGACTTCTAGACATGAAAAGAGAGTAAACCGAGACTAGACTAGGCTTCAGAAACCTGGTTGAGACCAGCTCTGACGTGTACAGGCTGGATGACCCTGGGCAGGCCACCTCTCGGAGCCTCAGCTCCCGTTTCTGCAGTGGGGAGGGTGAAGACACTATATGCTGAGTCTGCCTGACACAGTGTCATCAGGCTTAACTGTCACATTGTAAAAGGGATTCTAAAGCTAGCAGTGGTTGTACAAATGCTAGCTGTTATCGAAACAAATACAATTATAATTATATAACTAGCTATTTTATAGTTTTAGATCTACTGTGCCGGAAAAGTGGTAGTAGAGGAAGGTTTCAAGAATACAGAGGAGTGAGGAAACGTTTCTGTGAAGGGAGCTTCCCTCTCCTGCCCCAACCCAAAATGACAGGAGTGAAGAACAACAAAGGACTCCTAGAATATATTTTGTTTATTTTAGCCTGGAATGAAATTAGACAGCAGTGCCTGCCTAGTACAGTGTTAAGTGCTCAGCAAATGTTTTGATGAATGAAAACTAAACTGGAATGGCCTTCTAGTTGTTAATACTCGCCCCCAATTCTGTATCGCTTCAAACACTCCCTGAAAATAGAAATTATTGTATTAAAGCCACAAGGTTTTGACCATAGACTATAACTTGACCACTTTATCCAAATACCTAATCCCCAGCCTTTCTTTTCCTGCTTTGCCGAGTCACTCAGGCATGCATGCAGGTGGAGAATGGTTCCCGGTGATAGACTGCTGTCCCCACTAGATGGCAGAGGAGAGCTGCTTAGCACCCAGGACCACTGCCCTGAGCAGAACTGCGAAGCTGCTCTCTTCCCATTATTTCCCTCTGCTGAGGTTATTCACAAGCCTTGTGACTCTGACCAATCTGATCAGAGCACCCCTGACTCTGCAGAATGTCAGGGCTGAAGAAACTTGGAAACAGATTTCTCTCGGTGAAGGGAAAGAAGTAGGGAAGAAGTAGGTCCAGGACGCCCAGCTGGAAAGAGCTAGGACTGAGACCTAGAAAGCTCCTTCTTTCCTACCTGCTACTCTACCAGTCATTCCAGGTTTCCCTATCATGTTGCTTTAAGGAAGCCCAGACCTTGAAGATGGTTTATTATTGCTCAGCGAAGAACACGGGTGTTCTTAGCTCTCCATACCTTTGCTCATGTGATACCTGCTTCACCCTTTCAGAGAATTCCTCTTCAGGAATACCCATTTGCCAGGTTCCCACTCTGTGATGCTTTACCTAATCCTGCCTCTGCTACTGCCCATACTCAGACAGTGAATCTGTGTTCTCCAGGGCATCCAGTTCATACTTGAATGGCTATGAGTCCTTGAGTTGGGGAGGGGGACAGGAGCCAAGTCATATTCATCTCTGGGTCCCCAGCCTGACAGGATGCCTGGCCCTGTGGGCTGAAAAGATGAAGTCACATTGTGGTCATCTGTGAGGCGCCAGAGGCTGGATGACTTCCTCATTTCCACAAGTCGTTTTAGGATGGAGGATGTCATAGAGCTAAGTAGAGGCTGCAAATGGCTAGGGTTGTTGTTCTGCATTTCATACGCTAAGACATGCTGCCTCCTCTGGTTGTGTGTCAGCACATTTCAAAGGGGACAGTGTAAAGATGCACAGCTGGGTACACACGTTGACAGCAAAGCCACATGCAGATCAATCTGACATGGCGGGTTATGAGCCTCTAAATCCCTTGCAGAATCTGAAAGCATCAAAAGAGTCTTAGTTACTATCAGTTTGCATGAAGATGGAAACTTCCAGCAGCCCATGGGTTAAAATCTCTGGCTTTACTGTGAGTCCAAGGCAAGAGCTACACTTTTAGGATTTACGCAAGAGTTTGCCTTACAGGGACTTGGAGTGATTCATTCCCGACCTCCCCCTTCCTTCTAGAAACTATCTTTATTCCTTCTCAAATCTCCCCTCCTTTTCTCCCTTTATGATGGTGCTGTGGGTTCTGGATGGCCTGTGTTTATGCACTGTTGGTAAGCATAGCTGTCTCCTGTTTTCTGGCCAAGTCACCAAGATGTACATGCAGTCTCTCCTCAGTCAGTACATCTTCCCCACTCCCGCTCAGATGCCACTGCCTCAGAGTGTCAGACTGGCTTGTTCTTCCCTTTTGCATAGAGATTCACCCTAAACAGGCACCATCTCAGACTGCAGTATCAGTTTTGTTTCACCCAATCCCAAAGTGATTGATGCAACCAGGGCTTCTTTGCTCTTGTATGGATTAATCCCAGGGATAAAGCCAAGCCTCACCAGGTGGTATAACCCTCCTGAACACACAGTGATTAATCAATGCTTACTGCTTTTCCCTCCTTACTGGCTCACTTTCTAAAGCTTGACTTCACACCCCCAGCCAATCACCCACTTTTGAAGCCCAGAAGGCAGCTGATTTTATTCTTTTATTTCTTCCTCTGTAGGCCTTCACCAGAGTACAAGACCTCCGATATTTAGAGCTCATCAACAGCATTGAGGTAAAGATGAAGTGTTCTTTCTTCTCAAGAAAGCACAGATTCGCTGTCAGTGGCTTACAAGCAGCTCTTCAAGCAGGCGAGAGCCTTGAGGATGTGTAAACAGAGCCCACTGGTGTCAGGGTACCAGGGCCACAGCCTTGCCCTTGGGATGCAGAATGCCATGCTAGGGGGAGACAGCACATGAGGGCAAGGAGTCGCTGGGGGTGGTAGCTGGGTTCCTGTTCTCTGAGCTTTGATCTCTCTACCTGGCAGAGTTGCCGGGAGGATTAAATAGTTTCTCAGTAACTGGTTTTCATCCTTGCAGTGGTCGTTAGCTAGTTACCACCCTCTAGGGCTTCAGTAATGTGCCAATGTAGGAGGCGTTTCCCAAACACACACGATCTACACCCCACCGGTGGCAGTGGATCCTAGGGAGGGAGGTCTGAACTGGGCGCCTGGGGGGCGCAGTAGCCCTCCCTATCTAGTCCATCATTCCTGCTGAGAACACCAGCCCTGTCAACCACACCCAGAGAGGGCTAGGGTGGACGAAAGAGGCCGCTTCTATAAGCACCATTTGCTGGGCGATGGTAGAACATATTCTTAATTCCTGTGTATTTTAGCGCAGTCTGACTGTCTGTAAAAAGGCATACATATTTTTTCTCCTGAACAGATTTATTGTGAGGCTATGAGAATGTGAGATACATTTGAATACCATATGGAAGCAGTGAAGAAATCAGCAAATGTCTTGTCCCTTTGATTCATTCAGTATAATAAGCACCTGTTGTGGGCCAAGCCTTGTGCTGAGCCCAGTGGGCAGAGCTGAGTGGAAGAGACCTACAGGAGCTCCCAGCCTGCAAGGCCTAGTAATTGTTGCCATTTGCTGAGTGCCTGCTCCACCCCAGGACGTGATCATGATTGATGTGTATATTATTTTAAATCCTTACAACAACTTAATGAGTCAGATACTGTTTTTATCCCTATTGGATAAATAAGGACACTGAGGCTCAGAAAGGCTAGGCCATGTCCCCAAGGGTCCACAAAAGAGAACTTGGTTCAAATTCAAAGCCAGTTCTATTTCCCAAGCTGCCTTCACTCTAGGCCATGTGACTCTCTAAAAAGTTGCTTCTGTCGCACTCCACACACACACACACACACACACACACACACACACACACACATCTACTTCCTCCTCCAGCACCATCATAAGCTGCATTCGTGTTTTCTGTTGCTTACTTACCTGCATGGTGAAGAGTTTGTTTAGAGCCATCTATCTGTAATGCCTAGTATCACGATCAGGGGTGACATTTATCATTCATCTGGTCTGGATCTAGGGGTCCTAATCTATGCAAAGGTAACTGACTTCTGTGGGGACCACCTCTTGTCATTTTCCAGGTCTTACTAAGTTTTTGTCTTACTACTGCCTCATCTAGCGTGCTGTGAACTGGGCAGTGAGTTAAAGTAAACTTGTAAGAATTGTCTCGTGAAAAAGAGTAAAGTGCCTTTGAATGAGGATCAATTTTGGCTGCTCTACGGCCTTTGTTACTTGCTTCTAGCCATTTGGCATCATTCCAGAGAACCGAGGTCCCTTACTAGGCTCCTTTAGGATAGATGAGAGGTAACTGTACTGATAACGAGAGGAAGAGAGTCTGTGCATATGACTTCACACATACTGAATATACATAAACCGATTTTCTTGAACATGGTGATATTCTGTGGCCTAGAATGAATATGCCATAAATTCTATGCCTAGTATAACCTACTTCTTTTGTTGTTGTTATTGAAGATTTTATTTTTTTTTTAGAGAGAGGGGTGGGAGAGAGGAAGAGAGGGAGAGAAACACCTATTAGTTGCCTCTCGCACACCCCCAACTGGGGACTTGGCCTGCAACCCAGACATGTGCCCTGTCCGGGAATTGAACTAGCAACCTTTTGTTTCACAGGCCAATGCTCAATCCATAGAGCCACACCAGCCAGGGAGTAACCTATTTCTTTATCTCACTGTAAGACTTTAATTCATTTCCTACAATTAGGAGTTAGTTAATTTGGCTGATTAACCTAAACTGTGTAGTTTCTTTTTGTTTTTAAAAATGATTTCTGTCAGTGGGGAAGCATGTTGCCTCCAGCTGTTAAAACTTTCACCAGCTTGTCTGGGAGTTTGATTCAATGTCTCATCTTCCACTGAGATATACTTGCTAGAAAGCAAGCAAAAGGAAACTGCTGGGGATGAGAGATTGGGTGTTGTTGAGTGTTTACAAATACTTGAGTTGTAGACTAATGAATGTTCCCTAACATAGAAGAAAGGAATATGCCAGTTATTTCTCTTCATCCTCAGCACTGCTACATGTTTATGTGTATGTGCACACATATGTGTGTGAAAGCATGTGTGTATGTGCACACAGGTGTGATGGGGACCATCATTGTTTCTGAAGGTATATTTTGTGGTCCAGAGAGCATCTGGAATCAGACAGACCGAGTCCAAATGCCACCTCTATGCAACCTCAACCTGTTCTTCTGAATTTCAGCTTCCCTCAGTGTGACACTTGGGTGGTACCGCCCACCCTTGGGTCTATGTGGGGAGCGTATACCTAGTGCCTAGTGAGTGCTCAGCACGTGGTGTTGCTCATCTTCACTTTAGAGACAGGAAGCAGTGAGACTCAGTATATTACTTTATTGGTCTCCTCCTGGGGAAGAAACTCTAAACTTTCTCCTTGTCTACCATTATGAGTCGCAACTCAGCCAAACCAGGCCTGAGAGATCTTGGGAGCTTGGGGCCACCAAGGAGTGGGCAGAACACACTATCCTAAATATGCAGTTGTTTCCTTGGAAGAATGTACAAGAAAGCAGCCCTGAGGAACTTCCATTAAACAAATAAAAGTTTGCACCTCTTTGATCTTCACTCATGGGGAGATGGGGGGAATCTGCTTTTGTTGTCAAGCATTCCCAACAGAAACCTGGTGAGAGACAGAACAGCCAAGGAGCCAAGTGTAAGTTCCAATTGGAAGGTCCAGGGGCTTAACTTGAAATAGCAACAACTAACCTTTGTAAAGGCTGCTTCCTGCTACGGCTGCAGAGGCCATTTCCTGTGCTTCTGATTTTTCCAGGAGAGGAAGAAGCGGGGAGAGACCAACAATGACTTGTTTCTGGCAGATGTGTTTTCCTACCAGGGGAAGTTCCACGAGGCCGCCAAACTGTACAAGAGGAGCGGGCACGAGAGCCTGGCGCTCGACATGTACACTGACCTCCGCATGTTCGAGTATGCCAAGGTAACCCTGCCCCCACATCCTGGCCCAGGCTGCCACGGGGAACCCACCAGTGTTCTGACCCTGTGGTGTTTGAGCTGTTTGGCCCCAAGAGGTGGTACGGACAGAAAATAGCAATGACCTTAGAAAGAGTGTGGGCAAACTGGTAAGCAAAGGGACCATCAATAGCCACTGGTTGAAGCTGACCTAAAACTGACCCTCCAGGGTGACACCAAAAGGACAGAATATGACTGTTCAGACCTTTGTCAGTGACAGAGCTGGGCAGACTGTGAGCCTGAATCAGTAGTGTCCCTTTGTTAAGTGTTCAGGGTTCAGGATGTCAGGGTTGTCTCCCACAAATTCCCTCAAAACTTTATTAGGAGCCACCAAGAACCAATGTCCTCAGGTATGAATAGTTCTACCATCGTCATACAGGAAAGTGTGGTTCACTCTAGCCAAGGTTTCCTAAGCGCCTGCTGTCTGCCCGATACCGGCCTTCACACAGGGCCTTGCAGAGAGTATGATAGTTACTGCCCTCTGGTGCTAGCACAGTGTGCCTCCCATTGCCCAGGCTGGTGTGGCATTGATGGTGGAGATTTCCGCTTGCATTTGGAGGGGCCCAGCAGGTGTGGATACATGATGGAGATCTTCCTGGAGCAGGCTCCCGGTGGCTTGTGTGGGCATGCGTCCCACTGAGGAGCTCAGACCAGCAGGACACTTGCAGTTTAGCCTAACGTGAAGTGGAAAGAGCCTTGGGTGCATTGAGGCACCAGGCTCTTCCTTCCTCGGAGGTGCCTTTGTTAGCGCTCCTTTCTCCATAGTGTCAGGAGCTTCAGAATGTTAATAAGTGAGTCATCAGCCACAGCCAATTAGTGGCTATTAATGGCAATTATCTAGCTCACAAGTTCAAGATGGAAAATCCTCCTCATTTTCTTCTGCTCTCCTGTTCCTGAAGGTGGCTACACTCTGCTATCATCCACTGTCTGTGAGTTCCTGGTGCCAAAGGTTATGTCTGGGTCACTGTGAGGCGGCCCAGGAGTTTCTGGTCATCAAATCCTGGGACAAGCACCTGGTCCCCAGCCTGTCTCTTCAACTTGGTGGTTCCTTCACTCCATCCCTCACATCCAAGTGCTTCAGGTTCCCCCACTTTGCCCTCTTCAACTTTGTTAACGCCCCCATACTCCCACCACATACGTGCGCAGGATTTAACCCTGTATGCATGCTGAGAACACCTAAATCAGTGTGTCTCTTTCTGGGGTTAACATTTAAACCGAGGCCAAAATCTTAAAGGGTCAAATCCTAGGGGTGGAATTTAGGCATTAGAAGGCTGGCTGTGTGTGTCCTTCGAACCTGCTGGAACCTTTCAGCGGACAGCTGTGGTGCAGTAGACAGTGTCTCCTCGCCTTGGCATCCAGAGAGCCAGTGTGGGTCCTGGTCCTTCCTGTTGGGGACCCAGGGAAAGGCTCTTCACTTTGCTCAGCCTCCATTTTCTTCTTAGAGATGACATAGTTGCCGCTCAGCTTAGTTCTGAGAATTGCACAAAATGTGTAAGAAAACCCTTTACAAAGTCCTGGCTATAGAAAGTCAGGAAAATGAGAGGAACCACGCCTGACCACAGAGTGGCTGTTCTGCAGGCCTCTCCCTGGTCAGTCCAACTCCCGCTTCTACACCGAGGCCCCTCCTTACACTTTGGGTGGGCTTCGTGCGCCCACAGTCTCCCACCCAGAAATGCAGCCTATTTACACACTCCATCTGGTCTGCCTCTCCAGGAAGGTAAATACTCGGGGGGTTGTTTTGCTTATAGTTTTTTATCACAATTCCAAGTAGGTCGGTTCTGTTTCAGTCCCCTCCCCCCACCAATAGTCTGAACTTGAGAAAGTGCGCACATACACATTATGTCGGGGGCGGGGAGGGATACAGTACTTATTAACAAGGCATGTTTTTGTTTATTTGAAAATTGCTTCCCAAGATTCAATCTGGTTTTCAGAAAATTTTTAAATTACATTCCCACGTACAAATAAATTATATGCTTTCCAGATAAGTGACATGTTTATATGGTGATAAAGGGAATTATAATGCTCTTAACTCTTATGTAGTATGTCCTTATCAAAATCACCAAGCATGAGAACACTGTTTAGTCTCATTCATCACTCAGCATAGCCTCTTTCTGTCCACTCCAGGGCAGAGTCTTTGCTGTGGCCCCAGATAATGTGTAAATTAGCTTCATGGAACCAAAGAATCTTTGAAAACCCAGTTTGTTGAGCCTTGAAGGAACCATTTAGACTCAGCTTCAATTAGGTCAGAGCTCCTGGGACTAGGCTGTTGGGCTAGAGGAGGTTCCTTCCAGCCTATGAACTGTGTCCCTGGCTGGTCTCTGTATCGACGACCCACATTTATGGCTGGCCTTTGGCCTCTGACCCTTCTCACTGCAGTCACCTCAAGTCCATCCACTGAGTACCCACTTTGAAGGCCATTTCTGTTCTCTCAGGATGCCTGTTGCCCCAGCTGCTAACCTCACTTAACCAACCAGGTCAGCAGAGTTTCCAGCTCTGCACTGGCACAGAGAGTGTACATTGCAGTAGCTGCCAAGAGAGAAGACTGTCTGTAACAGCCCAAACGAGGCATCTTCAGATAGTTAGTGGCTGCTTTCCAGGCCCCTTCCCCCTGTGTGAACTCTAGAGGGACCAAAGGCCAGTGAGGTTGGCCTGTCTTTTATTGGACCCCCGGCATCAGGGCAAATGATGTTCTTTCCTCCCCTTAAAACAGTTGGTTGTCTTAGGCCAATCTAATATATTATTTTAGGGGCTACACAATTACCCTGAAAGCAAATGGGAAAAAAAGAGCGCTAATTGTTCAAGTAGGTTTTTAGCATACATTGACTGTACTTTCTTGACAAATGAGTGCTAATCATGGGGAAAGGAGTGCTTTTTTTATACCTTGTGAGGCTGACACACGCATTCTCTGCATGGTACATTATTCCTAAGACAAATTGCTTCTTACTAGTTATGCAGATCTGGGCTCTCAGAGCTCTCAATTTCCCTTTTTGAAAACCCCCACCTTTTAAAATGTCAGCACCAAAGCTGCCTCAATTATGGCAAACTCCCACGAATATATTTTGGGTGACTGTAGCCTGAGAAGAGGTGATTTTCGGAGGCTGTTTCTCATGCGTTCTAGGACCAACGCAGGGAAGCTGGGCACGGCCCTGTAGAGGCCCCATTGTGGCGGAAGGAGCACAGGCCCCAAGTCTGGGCCCCTGAGCCCTCAGATTCACAGGCCTTTCTTCTTTCACGTGCTCTCTCCAGGACCCTTCCCTCTGCCGCAGGTCTCCATGACCTCCTGCTGTCCCCACTCCTGCAGACCTGATCTCCAGACACTGTGATACTATCGAGAAGTCTTAACCAAAAACATTTGTGCTATGCATCTGCCCTAGGTAAATACCTGGGGGCAAAGCCATTGGGATGGTGCCCTAAGCTCAGGCAACAGAACATGAATAGAATCAGAAAACAGATGTAAATAGTACTTCCAGTGTGGTGGTGGTGGGGAGGCGGTCACAAAGGGGCTCTTCTAGACTCTGTCTGTATTAAGTTTAGGGGACAATGTGCTCAGCCTCACTCTGAGGCATGTGGTATCATCCCTATTACCTAAATAAAGATTGTAAGTCTGAGTATCCAAAATTATGCAGCCAGGTTGCAGAGTCACTGTATAGAAATAATCACACATACATCAAACTCTGAGAGAGACAGAGACAGGGCAACCTGGTCATAAACGTGCCATAGCACAGAGTTTGTGTACAGTGCTGCAAAGAGGCCGGAAAATGTTGTTTAGCTAAAGAAAAAATGTCCGTTAGTGGGAGGGGCAGGAAATGTTGAGGGCCACAGTCCTTGACCCTGTCCCAGTACCCCCCAGTAGCACCTGTGGGGCAGCCTGTGAGCACTCCTCCCTGACACCTGGGACTGTCCCCCAGTCAGCTATGTAGGGATGGGCTCACACTTGCATCCTGATCGCCCGCTTCAGCCAAACAGGCCCTTCCTTGCTTTAGCTTTCAGCGGCCTGATGTAATGCTGGCAGCAGGAAGTTCTAATTCAGAGTGTTTTTGTTTGTTGTGCTTCCTCAGGATTTCCTTGGATCTGGAGACCCCAAAGAAACAAAGATGCTAATCACCAAGCAGGCTGACTGGGCTAGAAATACCAACGAGCCCAAATCTGCTGTGGAGATGTACATCTCAGCCGGAGAGCATGTCAAGGCCATAGAGATCAGCGGCGACCATGGCTGGGTTGACACGTAGGTTTCTAGTCTGTGCCCCAAGAAGCATTTGGTAGCATGTCATGTCTTGTCAGCTTTTGGTTTTGACTGACAAGGAAAAAAATAGTGTTTCTCTAACAATTCAATCTGAATGTGTTACTGACTAGGTTTTTGAGACACAGAGTTTGGATGAGGCATTTGCTGCCTTTGAGGAGCTTTGTGAATCCCTGGGGGAAAGGGTGGAAGGGAGTGAGGAGGAGGGGACACCAGACATTGGAGCTGCCATTCCCTGAACCTTCCCTACAAGCCAGGCACTGCGATACTTTGCAGACGCTTTGTTCTCCTCCAGCGCCCTGATTGTCGTTGTTTCCGTACTCACCTTCCAAATGAGAAAACCAAGGCTTAAGGACCAAGGGATCACACAAGACAAACTAGCTGGGAAATTATGGAGCTGAGCTCCAAACTGATCTGACCGACTTCAGTGCGATAGCACCTCTAATGAATGGTAGGAACTGAAGAAGAACAAGGAACCGTGCTAGCACCTCATGGAAGGAAACATGAATTCTCATAGGAGGAACCACAGATTGTCTTCTCCTGGGGGTTAGTCTGCATGAAGGGCCTTGGCGAATTTCAAGAGGCAGAGATGGTAGGAAAGGGCAGGACGCGCAGGCCAGAAGAACAGCACGAACCGAATGAGTTGGTTGTGGTTGGAATAAAAGCTGGAGGACGGGGAGAGTAAAGGACATCTGGCTTCGGGCAGGAGGATCTGGGCTGGCCACGCGGGGAGGGCTTCGGGTGCCAGACTGAGGCTTTTCTTTAAAAGTTCAGTCTTTTAAAAATATTATTTTACTGATTTTTAGAGAGAGGGGAAATGAGGGAGAAGGAAGTGGGAGAAGGAGAGGGAGAGAAACATTGATATGCAAGAGATACATTGATCGGTTGCCTCTCACATACCCCCAACTGGGGACCCGGCCTGCAACCCAGGCATGTGTCCTGACTGGGAATCAAACCAACGACCCTTCAGTTCACAGGCCAGCACTCAATCTACTGAGCCACACCAACCAGGGCCAGGCTGAGGCATTTAGATTTGTCAGTAGGTAGTGAGGACCCCTGGTCAGACTGTGCTGTCGGAAGCCACTCAGGCAGTGAATGTAGAATTGGGGGAAAACTAGAGAAAGCAAGACCAGATCAGTGGTCACTGCAGTAGACCAGGGGGAAATATGGTGGCTGAGGGAATGAATGAGAGGTGTGGAGTAGGCAGAACTGGTAGGACCCAACTAAATCAGGCATCAGGGTGGGGCAGGGCAAGGGTGCTGCAGGCTGATTCTGAGGTCTGGGACTTGTGGTTAGTAATGCCACTTGCCAAGGTAGAGAACAGAAGGGGAACGGGCTTGGGTGAGGCTGCCGAAGAAGGGACGGAGTCAGTCTTGGGGCTTTTAGAGCATCAGACCTACAGGGGAAGGTCAGAGAAAGTATGCTTCATGCTCATACGTGTACATGTGTATGCATACATGGGTGTAAATGCATGCACATTTGTGTGTGCACTCTACCATGGCTGTTAAAGGAGAGCAGGTGAGGCAGCAGCTTCTGAGGTCAGCTTAGACTGAGCCCTAAAGGCTGCTGGTTGTTCTGGAAGCCACACTGTGGTCCACAGGTAGTAGTGGTCCAGTTAGGATCTGGGGAGGGAGAAGGACTGGTTAATGACTAAGCCATCCCTGTGAACCCCACTATGTGATTGGCATGTGTCCAAGACTAAAGTTTCTTAAAGAAAGAGGCACAGATCCACCCCCCGCCCCCCACACACACACACATTATTCTTTCCACAAAAAGAATGGTCCAGGAGAGAACCAGGCAGACTTAAGTCCCTCTCTCCCCTCTAATTTTTCATGCCACTTTCTTTTGCGACTGATGTGATCAGGGTTACCTTGAGAAGACTTAAATTAGTCCAGGAAAGAGACATTCAGCATGGCCTGCCCTTTTCCAGGTCTGGTTGTAAAAGGTGCCTCTCCTCGGGGACGTTGATTTGATGGGTGGGGCTGAGAGCTTAAAGCGTTTGCCTGTGCCACCTTTCCCTAAAAATGTGTTGTTTCTCTGCTGAGAAGTATTATTTTTAGATTCCATTATTCTAAGTACAGATTGACAGGCCTCCCTGAGCTTGCCTGTCTGTGAGACAGGGATCTGTTACAGCTGTTTCCCCTTCCCTTCTCACAAAGAGCAAGCTGGGTAGGACCCCTTTCCCCTGGGAAAGCTGGTTTTATACCAAATCCTGGCCTGATTCGTTAGCCCCCACAACCCCACAAGCAGTGGGAGAGCCAGTCACCACTGGGAAGAAGTGGTGAGCCAGTGGTCCCTGTGGCCCCTCACTCGTGGTTAGCACCTTGGCCAGGAAGAGAGGCACAGTCAAGATTTCCTGCAGGCTTTCTTTCCAGAGCTCCGAGCAGGCCCCACACAAGCCTCTTCCTCTGGAGATCCTGTCACTGAAGAATGCTCACACCTCTACTTCTACTTTCCCATGAGAATTCCCAAAACAGTGGTGAGAAGAGCCCTCTGCCACTTCCTGGCTGCAGAGTCTTGGTCAGGTTGCTTCACCTTCCACCTTAGCCTTTAGTCTTCTCGTCTGTAAAATGGGAATAATGGTACTACCTCTTACTGTGGTGGAGATTCAATGAGATCACATATGTGAAAGCTCGTGGCATTGTTCTTGGTATAGTAGATGATTGGTAGATGCTGGTTTCTCTCCCCAGGTCTGGCTGGATAGATTAGTAACTCCCGTGAAAGGCACATGAAGGGAGGTGGGAGTGGGGTGGGGGTCTCTCCTCATCACTGGGCACTGTTTCTGGAGTGTATACACTAATTTAGTAATTCCCCTCAAGTACCAGGGGCCATGGCACTATACTGAGCACTGGGCACGTCAACATGCATTGATACAGAGCCTGCCCTTGAGAAGACCCAAGAGCCCACGCCAGTTGCTTCTGTCCGGCTGCCGTCACAGGGTCTGTCTCCTTTCTGTGCGCTCGCCTCTCCAGGTTAATTGACATTGCCCGGAAGCTGGACAGGGCTGAGCGGGAGCCCCTGCTGATGTGTGCTCACTACTTCAAGAAGCTGGATAACCCTGGCTATGCTGCCGAGACCTACCTGAAGATTGGTGACCTGAAGTCCTTGGTTCAGCTGCATGTGGAGACCCAGCGCTGGGATGAGGTGAGGGCAGAACACGCTTCATGGGTTAGGGGGTCCTTTCTGAGCCCTGGACCATGGAGGGCTTTTAGGGGTTTAGATGGAGAACAGCTCCTCTCATTGTGAGAACAAACATTAGCCTGGCAGTCAGGAGACTTAGTCTTGAATTTGCCAAGCCAGAGTATTTTGGAGGGCCTTTTGATACCAGTTTTTCATTTGTTTGTTCTTTCATTCATTTGTTTAGAGTATCTTTATGGACTGTTGGCCCTGTGCCAGCCCTGTGATAGCGACTGGGTATGCGAGAGTTAGTGCAATGGCCGCTATTGCCTGCTGTTGGTCTGAGCTGCCTCTGACCAGCAGCACAGGCTGACACATGTCTGACATGGAGACACACCTGTGTGACATTTAAAACCTGCTGGGTGGCCCTGGCCGGGTGGCTCAGTTGGTTGTTCCATGCACCAAAAGGTTGCGGGTTCAGTCCCAGGTTGGGGCACGTACAGGAGGCTAAGGACTATATTGATGTCTCTCTTTCTCTCTCTTCTACTCTCTCTAAAATCAATAAACATATCCTGGTGTGAAATTTTAAAAATAAAATAAAATAATAAAACCTACTGGGTAACAGAAGAGGTCACCCATACTTTCCAGGTGCGGGCTGCCAGAGCTGTTTCAAAGGTCACGTGGAGACCTAGGCTCTTCTTGCATGAAAGGCAGAGGAGACGAATTAGCTTGGCCAGCAGGAAGGATGACTGGGGTGAGGATGCAGAAGCAGCGATGTGCTGCCCCCTCTGTGGCTTGAACTCATCCCTCCAGCTCACTGGCTACCTGTGACCTGGACTGAAGTTCATCCCCGAGAGGATTAGAAGCTGTGCCCTAGGTCCTTCCCCTGCCCCACCTACCTACCATGGTCTAGTTTAAAGAGCCAGAGTGTAGGCCTCTTCTGGGTATGAGTTGCCTGACTCCTGCTGCCCTCTGAGTGGCTCATTTGGTGAGGTGACAGGGTCACTGTTAAGAAAAGGTGGAGCTAGGACAGAGGTAATAATGGGCTCTCGAGATAAATTTATCAGATTTCTCAAGCAGCATAAGTTAGTACATCTTGGAACTACTCAGTTATAGTTATGTATCAGGCAAACTTTCTCCCTGTTGCCACATACTGTCCTTTGTGACTCATTTCCGATTCTCTTGGCCTGACAGGTGGTTCTGGGACTTAGATAAAGCAGTCATTGGGTCCCATACAGCATCAATCCGTCATCATCTTTGACAGCTAATACACAGTATGATGATAATGTCAATTCTGTTTCCTTAGGTGTCGCCTGCAATTAAAAGAAATCTGTTTGCAGTGCTACTGGAGCCCACGCAAACCCTCAAAATAAAATGTTTCCGATTTTGTGCTGCTTCTGCAGTCCAGAAACAGACTGTTATTATTGAATCCAGTTGCTTGCATATTGCTGTTAATTGCCTTTTGTTTTCAAAGAGCTGGTTTGTTTTTGTGTTTCTGGGGGTAGTGAGGGGGAGACACTCTCCCCTTCTGAGTTGTCAGGCTGGCAAAATATGACGTCCCTGATGGATTCAGCCCAGTGCCATGTTTTCATGGGGGATGCAGGGGCTGCTTTATTACAGATGCATTCGTTCCTTCCTCCAGGCCTTTGCTCTAGGTGAGAAGCATCCTGAGTTTAAAGATGACATCTACATGCCCTATGCTCAGTGGCTAGCAGAGAACGATCGTTTTGAGGAAGCCCAGAAAGGTAGGCCACACCGACTGGCACTTGCAGACGGGTAATAGAAGGCGCTCCCGATGCACATTCAGAAGGGCTGCTGAGCCCCTCCGGTGGTAGGCCCCAAGATGGATGACTTTACCCAGGCGTGTGACGTGTTTGGTGGTGAAGACTGGAGCAGAGGAAAGAACATGGGCTTTGGGGTCAGACACACCTGGGCCCATACACTCACCTGCCTCAGGACCTTAGGCAGGTCCTGTCTCCTGTCTGAGCAAAGCACCACGCTCTCAAATGTATCTTCGCATTTAATTCTCACAACAGCCAACAGCCCTGTTATGTAGGAGCCATTTTGTAGATGAGAAAACTGAGGTTGGAAGTGGTAACTGAATTGGCCTACAGTCTCACAAGGAAGCGGCAGAGAGGGAATTGGTGTCAGGCTGGGGCGAGGACAAAAGGAGAGGACTCCCACATTGTCCAGCGTGGTTTCACCTGCTGCTTTCCTCTACCATGAAGAGAAACTTGGATTCTCTTTCTGACTCAGATAAACAGGGTGTATAGTCTCTGCGCCTTGGCATTTCCACTGGTAAAGTGGCCGCAGACTAGGTGTGGCAGTATCTGAAATAGAAGGGAAAGGGAGTATGGAATTTTAACTGGTAATAATAATTTTAAAATATGACTGTCTTCTGTGTCAGGCACTGTCTAGGCACTCAGCTACATAACCTTGTAGTTAAGTGTCTCGGCAGCAGCCCTGCAGAGATGAGAGGCTAGCTGCACCCTGCAAAGTCACAAAGTCAGAGAGTGACAAAGCCCAGATTGGACCAGGATCTGCCTGGCTGGGGAATCTGAGCCTGATTCTTCTGCTAGTTTTTGCCGCCTCTTTAGGAAGTCTTCTAACTGAAGTCGGGTGTGTCGTGTTCCGTGGCATCTCATTTACACGTCTATATGGTTTCCACCTCCGGACACGTTTTGGAACAAATGTCTCCCTGTTGGAGCTCCTCAGCTTAAAGCCCCGTTTGAAAGACAGCGTGTTCTCTCGTGCTTCAGCATTTCCAGAGAACCCAGTTGTTAAAGTATCTGCATGTTTGGGCAAAACATATCAACCTATCCATCTGTCTGTGTCTGCCCTTCCAAGAATCTATCGCCATAGTAACTTGGTACTCAGATGAGAGACTGGAGATGAGAGTGGAACAAAGGCCAGAGCTTTTCCTTCTCTAAAGCTGAGGTTTTGGATCATTTGAGTGCCCACATGTGGGCAAGTGCCATGGCTAGAAGTGCTTCCCTGGCAGCCCCCACCATCCCAGGGGTCTGGCACATAGTGGGTAGAGGAAATTTCTCTTAAACGGGTATAGGAATAGTCGAGAGATTTTTTCTTGCTTATTTTCACAAATATTCGATAGCTAGAACAAAGCCAAAATTTTTTCATGGTTCGTCAAAAAGCACTCAGTTGCAGACTAACTGAGGGCTTGACTTGGGCTCAGTGGCCCTAGGACGTGCTGCTTCGTCTCCACCTTGCGGAGCCCGTTAAAAACGCCTTCACACTTGGGGCGGTGAACACACAACACAATGTACAGATGATGTATTATAGAATTGTACTGCTGAATCCTGTATAGTTTTATTAACTAATGTTATCCCAGTAAATCTGATTACAAAAAAAAAGTCTTTATAAGTCTATTGTGATGACCCATTGAGGTAATTAGCAAGAAAAGCACTTTTTAAACCACCAAGACTGTTCAAGTGTCAGGTCCTGTTAGTGTCACCTCAGGAGTCACAAGGTTTTGCCCTGGAGTTGGGGTGGGTGCAAAACCTCGCTGAGAAAGAACAACAGTTTCGTCCTCAGACTTTGCCCTGCAATTTGGCCCCTCAAGTTTTTCTTGCTGCCATGCCTTCCAAAGTCGGTTTCCTTTTCTCAACCAAAAAGGAGCAAATCTCACTGTAGTTTTTTCAAGATGTAGCCTCAGTTATTTATAGCCTTCGGCCTGAGAGGCGCATCTCAGCAACGAAGTGCTACAGATGCTCTGATGAATGTCCTACTTCTCAGCAGCCCCTTGCGAGCCCCACAGAATTCCCTCTGACTTCCTGAGTTGTGTGTGCTTTTGTGCCCCCTCCAGCGTTCCGCACGGCCGGGCGGCAGGGGGAGGCGGTCAGGGTGCTGGAGCAGCTCACACACAACGCAGTGGTAGAAAGCAGGTTTAATGACGCTGCCTATTATTACTGGATGCTGTCCATGCAGTGCCTCGATATAGCTCAAGGTAAGTAAACACCAGCCAGGCTGCTTGTTTTCCCCAGCCCTCTTCTGGCACCAAGATAAACATCGAAAGAGCTGGGACGTTTTAATTAAAGTCCTGGGCTTGTTTATTTGCTGTATTGTCCTGCAGTGGCATAATCTGGTGTGTCATCTCTTTCCAGTTTGCCCATAAGCTAAAAGGTGGTCTGAGGACCGTCCTGGGGTTATAGATGGGAGGTCCTACCCTGTGTTGCTAATTCAGAACATGTCTCTCCCCTGCTACCTGGAAGCCCATAACTGGACCTGGGTGAGGTCTGGTTTAAAAAAATAGTTTAATTAAACAAAAAGATGAAAAAGATCACTCTACAATAATACACCAGATTCTCACTCATCCCAGGCAGGAAGATAGTTTCAATGTTGGGCTCTTTCACAAGACTTCCCGTGATGCACTGAGGGTGCTCTGAAAGTAGCGAGGCAGGGAGATGTTCTTTACTAGCCCGAGGCCAGCATGCAAGAATGGGAAACGCACTGGAGTTGGAAGCAGCTAGGTGACTCGTAACAAGTCACAATTCCTTCCTCAACTGTAGTCCCTGTCTGTGGCATGGGAGTGATCTTGCCCTGCTTCCCAGAAGCCATGGGTACAGTTAACAACTGTAAAGCCTAGAAGGTGGCATTTTCTGCTCTGGCCAGCGGTCCGTGATTTCGGTAAGGAATGACACAGTGGGAGGAGGCTTGAGATGAGCGTGAGTAAAGTTGACGCCTGCCCACCCTCCCCACTAGGCCCTGCTGGTATGTCTGTGAGTGCCAGCGATCACCCTCTTCTTGCCCCAGCTCATGCTCTCCTAGTGGGATGACCTCTGGGAGAATGTAGTGTGGGGCCTGGGAGAACCTGCAAAAAACATCCTCAGACTTTTCCTGGCCATGTGCTCTGCAAAGCTGAGACTCTGCCCACCTTGGGTTGGCCCCCGCTCCTAAAGAGAGCGCCTCTTCCATTCGCCGTACCTCTTAGCCGCTCTTCCTGGCGTAGGCCTGCTGTTGGGGCAGAGCCGACACTGGCAGCACCGCCGTTGCCTGGCCCTTCCGTCTGAGCATGGTTTGACATGTCTGCTCTCTCCTGCCTTGCTCCCCCTCACTGCACACCTCAGATCCTGCCCAGAAGGACATGATGCTCAGCAAGTTCCACCACTTCCAGCACTTGGCTGAGCTGTACCACGGCTACCACGCCATTCATCGGTACACGGTAAGGTGGCCAAGAGATGGGTGTCTGAGCTGGGGCACTGCCTACTGAGCTAAGGGCACTGGACATTTTTAAATAAACCTACTGGTCAGAGTGACCTGCTGAGAAATCCTGCTCTCCCCCTGAGAAACAAGGTTTGGAACTTTGATTTTCCTTGGTTGGCTACTTGTTTGACATGTAGCAAGCTGTGGGCTTCTAAATTAGTAAGCCAGAACTACACTGGATCTTTGTAGTTGTTTGCTTCAGGTTTGGGTTACTCAGACTCTAGGTTAGCCAGACAAAGGGCTGTCTAAAATGATCAGGGTGGACATTCCATGGGGCCCTCTCTCAGTTGTGTGAGGGCCCAGCTCTAATCCTGTGGTCCCTCCTTAGCCCTGCAACTGGCTTGCTATGTGACCTTGAGCAGTTTACTTCCTCTCCCTGGTTCTCAGTTTCCTTCTCTATAAAACATGAGGATTGGCTTGATCTCCAGAAACCCAAATAGTTCTTTTTAGTTATTTCTGATTCTTTTGATTAAGCCATTTTAAATCTATCTCCTAACAGTGGGGAACAGGTGACAGGTTATCATCGGCTTTCTCATTTTGTGTATCGTCAGTCGCTAACCAAATGCTGATTAAGCTCCTACAGTGTTAGCTTATCCTGTGCTGATCAGCCTGGAGGATAACATCAACAACTAACCTTAGCTGAGCACTTGCTCCGTACAGGCAGTGTGCTGAGAGCTTCATTGTGTCAACGAGTTCAAAGCCTTTCAACCACATTGTGAGATAAATACTGTCATCCCCACTTTACAGATGAGGAAGCTGAGGCACTGGACAGAGAGATTCCACAGCTACTAAGTAGCAGAGCCAGGACTTGGACAGACAGGCCCGCTCCAGAGCCTGTGCTCCTAGCCTCTCCCCACCCCTCCCCACTCACTCGGAGAAGGCAGACCACGGGCCGTACATCCCAGCTGCACTCTCTGACCTTGGGCAAGCTGTTTACTTTCCTCTGTGCTCAGCTTCCTTCTCTACAAAATGGGGATTGGGGAGGGTCATAACAGTACTTACTTGATAGGGTTGTGAGGATTAAATGAGTTAATAAGAGAAAAGCACTCGAAAGAGTACCTGGCACAGAGCCACCCTAGGTGAGTGTCAGCTGTTCATACTGCCCGATGCAGAGGTCTCGGAAGAGTTTTCATCAGCCTGCTCCCAGGCCGAGCGTTTCTCAGTTCTTCAACCATCTTTAAGGCCCTGCTTTCCACCCGGGCACCTCTTTGCCACTTGTTTGTGCTGAATTTGTAGCACATTCTTTGTCTCTGGGGGAAGTCTGGCGAGAAAGACTCCTGTGATAGGCTCTGCCTGAGCCAGCCAACAAGCCAGCATCTCATCTCTTCCCTGCACCAGGGTCAGTGGTCTCAAGGGACCTCATCCGCCCTTGCAGTCCTTTCAGGGGCCCTCTATCAGGTGCTCACCCAGAAGGAAGCCACCTCCCTCAAAAGACCCCAAACTCAGCTTAGGCTCAATTGGCCCCTCTTGAGTAGAGAAGTCAAGGCCCCAGCTCTCTTACCAGTTTGCCTGAACCACGTCAGAACCCGACTCTTTGAATCCTTGCTCTTCTTTTTCCTCTCTACTTAGAGGCAGGGGCTTAGGGCAGGGGTGGTCTCCTCTGTAACACCTGGGCCTGTGTGGAGGACCTGTGTATAGCTGTGAGCTTGTGGCAGCTTCATACCAGCCAGAGACCTTGGCTGTTCATTCTGGCTGAGACTTCTTCATTGGGCCAGTCCTTCATTCAACAAATTCCTGCTGACAGGCCCTGTCACTGAGGCCTCGGGACACAGTGGGGAACAGGACGTGTCCCTGCCCCTGAGGAGTTCATAGTTTAGTAACAAGCAGTTGCAGTACAGCTCCCTCAAGGGAAAAGCTTAGAGGACTAAGAAGACTTCCTCGAGAAGGCAACCCTTAACCCCAAGCCAAAAGGAGGGAGATAAATAAGGATGGGGAAGTGAAGAGGAAGAGGAAGAAGAGCATTCCTGGCAGAGGTCACAGCATGTACAAAGGCCCGGAGGTGGGTGGTATTTTAGGGTTTGTCAGCAGGTCCCAGCAGGACAGCTCTGATGCAGGGCAGACTGGAAAGGGAAGCGGCGGGCCTTTTCTGACATGACGGCTTCTTTCCCAGGGGAGAGGTGCTAAACCTGAGGAACTTCCCCCAACTCC
This sequence comes from Micronycteris hirsuta, assembly GCA_004026765.1. NCBI lineage: Eukaryota > Metazoa > Chordata > Mammalia > Chiroptera > Phyllostomidae > Micronycteris > Micronycteris hirsuta. The sequence goes on along the minus strand of PVJI01002654.1, from coordinate 28,412 downwards.
TGTTCTTTCTGGGACATTTCTTAGCTTCCACACCTAGTGCAGTGTAACCAGAGGCAGGCTTCTCCCTGGCTGTCACCCAGAAAAGGGTGCAGTCTCAGGTTTTCTTGGGTTCTTGGAACTAACAGAGGCTATAGACATTTAAGTGAGAACTGAAGAGAGAATACTGGGCTCTGAACTGAAGTGTAAAGTGAGTCCTCATGAATTTAGACCAGTTAGGCCTAAGTCCTCGTGGCTTCCTGATGAGAGTGGCCTAGCAAGACTTTTAAGGGAGTGTCAGTTTATTACGGTTTAACACATTAAGCATGGAGCCAGTTTTGCTGGGCTTTCCGTTCCAGTGGCGGGCCGGCAACCACTCTGTGGGTGTTGAGTTAGAGTAAAAACAAGCGCACAATGGTGCAGCCAACACAGAACTTCATTAAAATTACATTTATTTTTTAACCTTGATACTGCCAGTCCCATGCACCGATGTTGCCCAAACGGAACGTTCACTGTCAGTCCCCAGGGACTGACGCCGCGCTTAACGTGTTAAGCACTCGAGGGAGGGGGGTAGCTGGCCTGATTAAAGTATTCTCATCTAACGCAGTCTCAGTTTGTATGCCCTGTGCCAGATTCCTTCAAAACAGGGTATTCTTAACCTTTTATGGACCCTTTCTGATAGAAAACTCCCTCTGGTCTGCTGTGCTGAGCTCCTGGCAGCCTCTAGGTACAGAAGACCTATTCACTCAGTTAATGTATGTTGAGTGCCTCGTCTCTGAGGGCCTGAGCTGGGTGCTGGGTGCAGGGACAAGCAGTAAGGGGCCTCACTCCATGTGCACATTTGATGGGCATCAAACGGGCAGGCCGCTGCTGAAGAACAGGGAAGAGGCATGCGATTTCATACTATAAAAGGTTAACTATCTCCCTTTAGAGACAGGTTTATAGCATGATCATGTCATAAAATGCAGAAAGGTCTTCTCTTTTAGAGCTCAGGGAAATGGAATCATTACTGACCCCAGAAGCAGTGCCACTCAGAAGAAAGACATGCTTGGGACTTGGAATCAGGTCTGGATTTGAGTTCCAGCTCTGGCCCTTTCTAGCCAGGTGACTTGGGGACGTCATCTCCCTGGGACTCGGTTTGCTCATCAGTACAGAATTGCGTTAAAGACCATATAAGACAGTGGCTGTAAAGTGCCCTGCACACAGTAGGTGCTTATTAAACAGACCTGCTTATTTACTGAAGTATCTTAGAATTATTGGTGTCTGCCTTTCAGCCTGGCCCAGCAGCAGCTCAGTTGAGGGATTCAATGTGTTTGCTTTTCTCACTGCAGGAGGAGCCATTCAGTTTCCATCTCCCCGAAACCCTCTTCAACATCTCCAGGTTCCTGCTGCACAGCCTGACCAAGGACACCCCCTTGGGCATCTCTAAAGTGTATCCTCTCTGTCCTACCCCTCTTGTCTAATGGCCCTGAGACTTCCTCTTCAGAGCGCTTTGCTGGCAGAAGTTTCTCTCTCTGCAGCAGCCCTCAGGGAAGATGGAGAGCTTGCCCGGCCGCTGCTGTTTGCTGCAGAAGGGGCTCAGCCGGGGAGGCCGAGGGGCTAGTGCCAAGAGAAGATTGGTTTTCAGGGCTCTCTGTGCTAGACCCAGCACTGGGTCTCTGGCCAACTCTCCAAGCCCTCCCGGAACCCACAAATGTGGGTGTGACTGAAATATAGGAAGCACCAGGCCTTTGGGTTTGAAATTTTGGACACTTCCCTGGGGAGGCTCGTGGGAGGTATTTGTTCAGCCCAGGTAGACAGCACCTGTTGTGCTCCAAGTGCCTTGCCAGGCAGTAGGCAACAAAGATACCCTCTAGTGGGGGAGGTGACAAGTATCAGGGCCTGGTTCAGTGGATGCATGCTGTTTCCAAGGGTGGAATGCAGAGCAACTAAGGCTGGGGCCTGGTCAAGGAAGACTGCCTGGAGGAGGTGACATTCATCCTATTGGCTAAGATAACCAGGGATGATAGTAGAGTAGATGTTCCAGAGAAGTGTCTAGCATATGGAAAAACATGGAGGTGAAGTGAGATCTTTACCCAGCTTTTCCAGCAAGTTCCATTCAAGTCAGCAGAGTTTCATTGAACCCCTACCCTGAGCTTCACCTTGTGCTGTCCACGGGGCACCTGGAAATGGGTCCTGACACAGTCCCAGACTTTGAGGAGTCACAGTGGAAACATAGACGAGGAAATTCACCTTCATGTAACTACTGGAGTGGAAGGTGCCTCACTGGGGGTTTGGAGAGCAGGGACCTCAGGAGCAGGAGAATGGGGAGGAGGCGTAGAACTGGGGTCTCAGTGCTTAGCTGAGTGCTTGCCCGGGGGAAGTGGGGAAGGGCGTTCACAGGTAAGGTGGGGCATAGTCAACATTTGAGGTGACCTGAGATTGAACACAAAGTCTTGTCAACCTCAGACTGAGGAGCTCAGAAGAAGGCCTCAGAGGGCAGGGGAGGTGCCACTCAGAAATCACCATGGCCTTTGGGGAAGTGCTCCGCACCCAGTGACCTCTGTAAGCTGCCCCTGCAGGCAGCTTCTCAGGTGGTCTGGGACCAGACTCCAGCTGACAGGGCTGGAGCAGGAGGGCTTGGCTGGCAGGCTGGGCACGGTGGGGAGAGCCATTTTGTCCTGGTCAGGGTACAAGATGAACCATCAGCAGGCCCAGAGAACCTAAGCAAGTTTAAAATATTAATGGAAACGGCACTGTCTCTATCTCTGAAAATATCCCTGGGCCTCGACATCCGAGAAATATACTTACGCCCCACAAAAGAACAAAGCATTCCTCAGGCTCTTGCCCGTGCCCTCCTGGCACCAGCATGAGCTGTGTTCCAGCACTGGGCTCACTCTGAGGGTAGGTAGTGCCAGCTCGGGCCCTGGCGTCGCCTTTGCTGTCCTTAACCTCGTCATCGGCAGGAACACACTCTTCACTCTGGCCAAGCAGAGCAAGGCCCTGGGTGCCTACAAACTGGCCCGGCACGCCTATGACAAGCTACAGGGCCTGCAGATCCCCGCCAGGTTCCAGAAGTCCATTGAGCTGGGCAGCCTGACCATCCGCTCCAAGCCCTTCCATGATAGTGAGGTGAGGGCACGGCCCCTGAGGTCCTGTCGCCTCTGCAGCCTCTTTGGACGTCCCTGGCACTTCCTTGCCCAGCCATTGAAAGATGGCTGCCGTGCTCTTGGGGGTCTGTGCCCCTGCCCCTGCCCAGGCCCTGGCTTGCCAACTCCTGCTCTTTGCTCTTTGCTTCCTCTGGTCTCTACTCAGCACTCTGTGTTCCAGCTGCAGCCCTCAGCTCCTCTGACTCCCACAGCCCTGCTCTCTCTTCTTCCCAGCCCTCCCAGGGGTTAGCGTCTGCTGTGGCCCAGCCCGCACTGCTCCACGCCTAGCCTCCCTGCATGCCTCCATGGCCAGGTGTCTCTGTCTTCATCTCATCCTAGGAGCCCCTGCCCTAGCCCACCTGCCTTTTGGAGCCAGATTATTACTCTTCAGTGAATCTACCCCATGTATCTGCAGCCCAGTCTGTGCCCCTGTGCTCTTTCCTCCAACCCAACTAGCTACTGTCTCTTTCACAATCCCCTCCTTCAGGCTCATAGCAGAGACTTGACCTCAGACAGACATGGCTTCAGATCCCAGCCCCACCATTTCCTAGCTATGTCTCCATCAGTCTGAGCCTGGGTTTCCTCCTCTATCAAATGGGGACATGCATAATAGCTTTCCTATAAGGCTGTGAGGATAAATGAGCCAGTGCAGGTGATATACTTAGCACAGGACCTGGAACATGGTAAATGACTGGTAAGTGTGGCCTTGGTTATTGTCCCACCAGGAGAACAGAGCTGCTGAGCCCTGCCTGTGAATCAGGTGTCCGTGCCCCAGGTGACAGCCTTCAGTGCCTCTCCAGGCCCGTACTCTGCTTCACACAGCACAGAGCCCCAAGCACAGTGCCCCCTCCCCACCCACCCAGGTGACCTTTTCTCTTGGCAGCCTGGCCCCAGTCTGTGGTGCTTGTGTTTTTGCAGGAGCTGGTGCCCTTGTGCTACCGCTGCTCCACCAACAACCCGCTGCTAAACAACCTGGGCAACGTTTGCATCAACTGCCGCCAGCCCTTCGTCTTCTCGGCCTCCTCCTACGGTGAGTCCAGCTCATGCGGACGGGGCACCAGTAAACGAAGGCTGGGCTCACTCCACTGCTGCTTGGCTAGATGGGTCCTGATTTGTAAATTGAGGACAGTGTGACACCCACCCTGCCTGACACATAAGAGTCCTTTAGGGTTCCCAGAGACAGGACCCATTGTGCCGCCCAAACCTGAGACACCCATTCCTTAGAACTTCATGTGAGGCTGTGCAAGTGTAAACGCCCCAGGAATAGAGGCCACTGGTTGGACCTTTGATCTGGGAGGCTGAGGTGGGCTCTCAAGTCCCAGCTCCTTCTACGTTGATGTAAGATCGGAAGCCCCTTCCCAGTAGCTGGGCAGAGGCCCTGCCTCTTCCCTCAGAGAGGAGCTCATCCAGCTACTGGGTGAAGAAGGAGGGGCCAACGGCCCCCAGTTCTCATCCCCATACACACAGGCACACACTCCCCTGCAGCCCACCACTGCCGGCAGACATTCGGCGGCAGGAGAGGTGGCTTTGCTGCTTCTGCTTGTCTGCTGGGTTCCAGAGAAGCTGCTGTTGGGGAAGGAACTCTGCGACCTTCCTACCTTCTCTCATGCCGCCTGGTGAGAGCATCCAGCCCTGGATGCTTCCAGGTTGCCATCCCCAAGCCCTTCCCCATGCCCTGTGCCCTCCAGAGGTGCTGCACTTGGTTGAGTTCTACCTGGAGGAGGGGATCACTGATGAAGAAGCTGTCTCCCTCATTGACCTGGAGGCACCAAGACACAAGCGTGAGAACAAATGGCAAGAAATCACAAGCAACAGTATCCTAGGCACTGGACTGGACCCCTGTGTGTGCTAGCACAGGGCCTGGGTATGAGGAGGCAGCAAGAGGGGCTTCAAACATGGCTTGGCCAGGTAGGGCGAGGGAATAGCAGGTGATCGCTAGTGATTGGAGAGGCCTACACGGTGTCAGGGACAGGCAGAAATCGGCAGAGAGCTGACCAGGGTGCAGATAGGTGTGGGAGGGGACAGTAGATGACCCACAGGTTCAGAAATGGCATGTGGAAGAAGAGATAGCACCTTTGCATTCATCTGTGTTTCATTTCCCAGAGGGCCTCCCGCCCACTCTTGGCTCCTGAAAGGCACTGTCCATGCTCCTGGTCATGCAGAGCTGAGGAGCAGCTAACATGGCATATAACATCTGTATTGGTGTCCCCGACTCCCCTTCTCAGGTCATTTTTATGTACAAAGGGCAGAAAGCATGACTCAGGAAAGCTAAGCAAACAAAAGGCTGTGAAGAAGCACGTCCACAGACAGACACTCAGCCAGGTCCTGGTGCTGACTCAGCACTGGTGGGTGGCCGTCTCCTCTCCTCTTAGGTCTGCTGTCTTCTGGGTGGCTTCATCCGTAGGCAGCACCCACCTGTCCCCACTAGCAGTGCCAACCCTACATCCCATCAGCCTTGTAACCCCCTGGAAAGAGTCACACTTCTCCCAGCATATTAGCCAAAACCCGCTGGGCACACCCTTGCTGAAACAGCTTGGGCCAAAAGCCACACCTCAGCTTCTCCCTGTGGTCAGGAGCATGTCCACTGTCCCACTAAACACAGGAGGAGGGCTTCCGTGTGTTCCCTCCTCCCCTGGGGCATTGCTAGCACATGGCAGCTGGGTCCGCAGCTCTGGACGGGCCGGGAGCCTGCGTCTCTACATGCTTTCAGGTAATGCTGATGCCCTGGCCCATGGACCATATTTAGAGGATCAGAGAAAGGAAAACCCAGGGAGCTCGTGAAGGGAGACATGAACTGTGTGCGCACACTGCCAGCCTCTGCACATGCGCATCTGCTTAGGCTGGACTCGTGCTGCTGTGTGGGGCACATCCTGTACCTGACTCAGCACCAGCGGCCTTTCTTATGGGAGCCCCACTGTCCTGGCCTCACACCAGCTCCTCTGCCATTGCCTGGCAGAGGTGGCGGCCCCCTGGAGACCTTCAGCCTGATCTGGCCAAGCTTGGGATCTGTAGGAGCTCTCGCTCCCTTGTCCATGAAATGCCATCTCAGGTGCCTGCAAACCGCCTGGCCGCTGCTGAGTGTTTGTCCAGGAATTGCCAGTTCACGGGCCCGTTCCACAACTCCACACAGCAGACCTGCAGGCCTCTGTTCTCAGGCTGCTTCTGGCCAGCAGGCCCTTAGGAGCCATGGCCCGGTCCCTGTGGGCCAGCAGAGAGCCCATCAGAGCCCTTTTCCCCCCTTCCCCACATGTGCACTGGGACCTAGTCCCACCCAGGGTGTGACCATGGCTATTTGCACGCTGGCCTGTGTCCCCTCCGGTCCTCCATCTGGAAACCTGTTCCTCCAGCCATGCTGCTCTTCCCCAGAGCCATATAGGGAGACACATGAGGCCCGAGCAGAGCGCCTGTGAGTCTCAACACGGGTGGAAGGTAGGGTCCGTTTCCCATTCAGCCTCAGGTTCTGTCCTTGACCAGACTGCCAGGTTCCCAGACGCTAAGACTGGACGAGACCATGGACTCCATGGGAGATGATGACCCATTCACTGCGAAATTGAGCTTTGAGGTGAGGGTGCCTCTGTGAGTGGTAGGCTGCTTAGGCCCGCAGAGCCTGCGGGGAGGGTGTCTTGGTCCCTCTGTACACACGGTGGTGTGAGGCAGAACCTGCTTCCTTTTGGGGCTTCTGGGGAAGAGGAGTGGTGGGCTTTCTGTCACTAGAGGTGGCCAGCGGGGGCTACATGACATGACGGGGTTCTGTCCAGGTATTTGGCAGGGGAAGCCTCTGGGGTCCTTCCTGGCCACTCCCAAAGATTCTGGGACTGTGACCCACATAAACGTGTCACTGGCTACGGGAGGGCACCAGTGTCCTTTCCTCCTGCCCACCCACCCTACAGCAAGGTGGCTCGGAGTTTGCGCCCGTGGTGGTGAGTCGGTCGGTGCTGCGCTCCATGAGCCGTCGGGACGTCCTCATCAAGCGCTGGCCCCCGCCCCTGCAGTGGCAGTACTTCCGCTCCCTCCTGCCGGACGCCTCCATCACCATGTGCCCCTCCTGCTTCCAGGTACCATGCCCACTGCCTACAGCTCGTGTGGTGTCCAGTTTCTTTCTGTTGCTTCTCCTTTTCCCGAATGTCCCCTTGGGGAGGCTGGGCATCTGGGAGGAGCACAGGTGACACCTGAGGAGCCAAGGCCCAGCTGCTGTCCTCCCTCCTTTGGCTCACTTCCCTTGTGCTGTCTGGAATGATCTTGCCCCTGACCCTGGGCTGGACTCTGTACCAGCCCTTCATCTGGGAGGGTTGAGAAAGTGTGATTTGCCTTTGAACTTTATTTAGAAAACAAGGGGCAACAGACCCTTCCCCTCTTCCTCCCAGTCTTTGGACAAAGGTGTCCTAGATCTGGTGTTCTGACCCTGACCCACTGCCGAGCCACTTCCCCCGGGAAGAGCAGCAGCCAGTGCCAGGCTCGGGGCTGATGCACACCTGGAGCTGCTGCCCGGGGTCACGACCGTCTCTCCGCAGATGTTCCACTCAGAGGACTACGAGCTGCTGGTTCTTCAGCACACCTGCTGTCCATACTGCCGGAGGCACATCGAGGACCCCAGCCCGTGACTGCACCCTGGGGACCGCCCTCTGCCTTTGGGCCACCTTGTAGTCGGCAGTAGATGGAAGAAAGAGTTAAACTGCTGGATTGTGTGTTCTGCCCAGATGAAGTTTTTTGGTTTTTTTATTTTTTTTATTTTTTTAAGGAAGGGGCCTGTGTAACCACAGAATTTCTATTTATGGCATTTCATACCTTGTAAATAGCACCAGGAGATGGAGAAGAGGATGTACATATATTTGCTAAAAAAAAAATCTGTTACTTTCAAAACGGCTCTGAGTTGTTCATGGCAACCTGCTGGAGTCCACAGATCTGTCAGACCATTAACATGTACGCTTTGCAAACAGATTGCCTCAATAATTACAAATAAAGGGGCTACTTATTTTCATCAGTGTCTGCATTTTAGCAAATCTTCATATTGTCTGCAACTTAATTTCCTTATGCAAAATGCACCTGTTTCTAATTTGATCCGAGAGGAACATTACATTTGTGTTCTCTTAAAATTTAATCTAATCAAAATGGCAATATGGGAGTGAGTAGGGGAACAGAGTTTATTTATATATTGGTTTAACGGGGCTCCATCTTGACAAGAAAATAAGATACCTGGCTCCAAAGAAGATGACAAAGAAGGCCCCTCCCCAGAAGTAGTACTTCCTGGCTGGGGTCAGGTCCCCCTCACCACCTCCCCCCAGCACCACAGAGGCCCCAACTCAACCTGAGGCTTTCCCCTCCCCTCCAGCTCCTGAAGCTAGTGGGCTCTGTTTGAGGCCCTACTGTGGTCCCTTCCTCTGAGCATCAACAATGTCCAATTTGGAGCTCAAGGGCGTGGTTGGGTAGCAGATAGGAAACTGGGGAGGGATAGCTGATATTTATTGGGGAAATTTTCTGTGCCAGGTGTGTTTCATATGTTAGTCTGAGTTTTCACAGCAGCTCTGAGAGGAAGGGTTGTGATTTCCAGCTACAGGGGCGGTGGAGGTGCTGGGGACTGGGAGCTCAGCCAGCCCTGGATGGGAAGCCCCTGATCTGTCTATCCCTGAGGCCCTGCTCCCTTCACCCTCCACTCTACCTGCCCACGAGGGAGTGAGCAAGCATGCACTCCCCACAAAGTCTTGACAGCAGGAGAAAGGGAACAAATCAAAAACCACCCATGCGATTAGATACTGATACCTTACAGAGCATCTGTGAAGTGGGCAGAACACGACAAAGATCCCCATTGGAGGGATGGAGAGGGGAGCAGCTGCAGAAGCCAGCCAGTGGTGAGTGCAGGAGCTGGACCCCTGCCCCACCCCTCCTCCCGGCCTCCCTCTGCATGTCTCTTTGGAGTTGATGGAGGAAAATGAAGAAAGGGAGCCAGACAGTTGTGCCAACAGAACTCCTCCGTTGAGTGTCTAATTACTTATGATCATGCATGCTCTCTCTCGCTAAACATTTATTAATGTGTTAGGATTTCCATTAGCACATTACTTGAACCAAAAATCATTTGCATATGGCTGGGAAAAAGAGAGGAGAGGGAGAAAACAGCCCCAGCCACCCGACAGGAAGGTGTCAATCACAGTGACAGATCAGATGGTCCATGGCTAGAGCAGAGGGAGGGGACCAAGCCTGAGACTCCAGCATGCATCTTTCAGCTGAATAACACAAAGATGCATGGACGCCTTGCCAGGTTCTGCTGCCACAGAGACGCGGAGCTTCGGAGGCCTGCGTCTGAGAGACAGTCGCCGTAGCTGCTATTAAATCAAGTGCTTACTGAGTGACAGATTCTGTGCTAAGCACTTTCCAGACATCATCTTATTTAATCCTCAGTAGCCTCCAAGGATGCCCATTATAAAGATGAAACCGAGGCTCAGCGATGTTTTCTTTCATTTAAGAAATATGTATTAAGCCAAGACAAGATTCACGCCCAGGAGTGGCCTTCGCTTTACTCCTCTCCCGTGCCAGCCTGGATGGGGTCTTGACCAGGCCCAGTCCTCTCTCCAAGGCCGTTTCCTGATGTGTATAGAAGCCCCCCTCCAGCTCTGACACTGAGATTCAGGTCTCAGGCTCCATCTGTTGACCCTGGTGACCCCTCACACACTACGATGACGAAGGCCCCGCAGGGACCCTGAGGTGCCTGTTTCACTGAGAGGAGAATGAGGCCCCGCGGGAGGAGTGGCCGCTGGAGGCTGCACAGCCTGGGGGTGGCTGGGGCTATGACTTTCTCCTGACCTCTCGTCTCCAGTCCTCAGCGCTATTCCCACATTCTCGGAAGGAGAAGGTAGGAAGAGCAGGCATTATGTGGCCCAGAAAGAGCTCTAGCCAGGCCTCGGTCAGTTGGGTGTTTCCTTCTGTCCCCAGCAAGGCCACCAAAGCCAGGAGCCTCTGTGGCTCGCAAACAGGCACCGCTTTTCCAAGGTTTCTGCCAACTGCAAATACCAGATGACCTACTTGTGTCAGGCCTCCCCTTGGAACAAGGAGGAGCCCCAGCAAAGAGGCTGCCATTGGGTGGGACTCTCGCCCTGGGCCAGACACTCACCCCAGTGCTCCCTGATATTCCTCCACCCAGACTGCAAAACATCTTCCTGAGGTGGGGACCTGATGATGCCCCTCCCCTGCTGGCAACCATCAGTGCCCCCTGCTGCCGGCCCACTAGCACCGGACTGCTAATCATCCCTCCCTCCTCTGCCACCCATTGACACCAACTGGCCCTTCCCTCCCGGGGCCTTGGCCCAGCTAGCCACCTGTTTGGGCTAGGTGTCCTTCCAGGTTCCCTCCTGATCCACGTCTTGCTCCTCCTGGGCCCCCAGAGCACTTGGGGCCGAGAGCAAATTCTCATCTCTTATGGCTATTAGTTTTTCCTTTGTTTGCTGTCCCCTGAGACCAGGAGCTTCTTGAGGGCAGGGGTCTGTGTAGGACTCATCTCAGTGACCTGAGCACCTGGCCCAGGGCCTGGTTCCTAGAGGTGTGTGCAAATGTTGCGGGAGGAGGGAAAGAAAGAAAGGAAGAAGGAAGAGATGGGAGGAGAAGAGGAAGGAGAGGGAGAAGAGTCAGTCTGTCCCCTTCCCTTCTTCCCCCTTGACATTCTCAGCTCAGTCTAGAGGCCTCCCCAGCCTGGTGACACAGTCAGGTGGAGCTAAGCTAGTGAAGGGAGGCAGGAAGGAGGAGGAGGAGGAGGAAGCTGCTGACCAAGCAGCACCTCCATGCAGAGGCTTAAGAGCTATTTGTGCCATGCCTACTAATCCTCCATGGCCAAGTCAGAGCCCTCCCCCTGGGCTTCCAGAGGGGCTGGGCTGGGGGCGCCGAGATGGCTACGTCAGTCTTCAGAGACAGTCAACCCCAGGCCCCCCAGGCCCCCCAGTCCCACCACTCACAGCTCCTCACAGCTTCTTCTCAGCCTGGCTGAGAGAGAAGCCGAGGGAGCAATGTCTCAGAGAGTCATCCACACTCAGGCTGATCACTGGCACACTCTGGGTCCCTCTCTGGACCACCTGACACAGAGACGGAGACGAAGGAGCTTTAGCTGAGAGGTTAGATGGCCCAGGTTCAATTCCAGCTCTACTGAGGAGGCTCAACCCTCTGAGCCTATTTCCTCTGTGTTCAGAGAAGAGTGAGGCTTCCCCACAGGGGCCAGGAGGAGTTGTTCATTTATTCAACAGATATTTATTGAGCGCCTACTCTGGGCTGCAAGCTCGGAAAGCGGCAAAGACGGGCTGGGTCAGCCCTGCGTTCTAGACAGAGATGGGCAGTCAGTCAGTGAGAAGACAAATAGGACAGTTGCTGACAGTGACAAGTGTTGAGTAGAAAACGAACGTGGGGGAGGGCTGGTTTGTAGAGTTGGAGGTGTGGGGGGTTCTCCAAGGATACGCGCTCCCTGAGATTCAGAAGAGGATCACACTTTCAGCAACACTCACTGATCGCTGCAGGCACCAAATTAGGAAACTGAGGCATAGGGGAAGGAGGACGCTGGGATGCACCACAGTTGTGTGGCCACAGAGCCTCAGTGGGGAAGAAAAGGTGGGTGTGAAGGGGCCGAGCCCGGGAGGGAGGACCATAGAACCGAAGTCCTGAGGTCTGAAGGTCCGTGAGGCAGGCCTTGGTGGGAAAGGCAGCTCAGGCTTACCCTGTATAGGGGTGTGGGTCGATCCCTGAAGTGTCCTAGGCCCAGGAAACTGAGACCCAGAGAGAGGAGGGTGTGGACTTCCCAGGCTCTCCTGGTGACACAGAGCCAGTGGTGCCCCCTGCCCTCAGGGCCACTGCTGCTCCAGGCCTGTGTGACTCAGTCCTGGGCCTTTTTCACTACCTAGTACAACTTTTTTTGTCATTTATACCATGGTGTGAAGGACTGACAGATCTTTCCTGAGAGCTGTTTTTAGTGCTGGAGGACATGTGGCCAGGCAGGTAGGTAGTTGTAGCTGGGCTGTCACTGATTCATCACATGACCTGGCCAATTAACTGCTGACTCTGGGCCTCAGTCTCCCCACATGCAAAATGTGAGAGTAGGTGACTTCTAATGACCTTTCAGCATACTTCCTAAGCCTATTGCTCTGAACAAAGAGCATTTTTTGTTTTGTTTTTTTTAATTATTTAGCCCTGGGTGGTGTGGCTCAGTGGATTGAGCGCCAGCCTGCGAACTGAAGGGTCAACAGTTAGATTCCCAGTCAGGGCACATGCCTGGGTTTTGGGCCAGGTCCACAGTAGGGGGTGCATGAGAGGCAACCGCACACTGATATTTGTCTCCCTCTCTCCCTCCCTTCCCCTCTGTCTAATAAATAAATAAATAAAATATTTAAAAAAAAAACAAAAATTATCAGGCTTCCTGGAATACGGAGCAACATCATGTCAGTGATGGCCTGTAATTCCCCATCACCTCGCCCTGCCAGGGTGGGATTGTTAAACTCTCACAGGAGAGGAGCCTGAGCTGTAGAGCGGGGAAGTAGCTCCTGGGGTAACTGAGATCCATTCCCTCATTCCCCAAACATTTACTGAGTACCTGTCGTGTGCCGGCCTTGGAGACGCCTCAGTGAACAACACGGACAGAAACCCCAGCTCCTCTGGTTCTAGGAAGTGACTCACTGCTCCTGCCACGTGTTGGGGAACCCTGTGGGGCTTGGGGGGCCCTGTGGGGGGCCAAACAGATCCCAGCCCACCCTGTGGGCTCACGTTCCATCCTGGAAGATGGGCTAAAAACACATGAACAGAACATGAATTAAAAGCTTCTAGGCTGTCATGAACATCAGGAAGGGACAGGAAAGTGCTGAGGTCAAGGGTCAACGGCTCAGCCCAGCCAGGGTGGGGCTGTAGGGGGTGCCGGATTTGATTCAGGGAATCCAGCGCCCCTCCTTCCTTCTGGCTACCAGGGGCCAGGCTCTGTCAGAATCAAACCCTCCATCTTGATCTCATTAGCATTGGGCCTAATCACTGCAAGAGGTCACACCCCACCCACCCGCCGAGCTGCCCTCTGCACTTGTTCCACCAACAACATTGCATCAGGCCCTTGTGCGCGGGCCCTGACAGGCAGGGTCTGGAGCCCCAGCCGGGCTAGAGGGAAGGGGGGCACTTTTTTGAGCAGACAGGTCTAGGACTCCCAGGTGGGTAGAGAGACTGGGTATCGGAAAGCCGAAGGGATAGCCTTTGCCCTTGCTGTTTCCTCTGCCTAGATACCTCCACCCCCTGGATCCTGGCGGGGCTGGCTGTTTCCATCATTGAGTCCTGAACTCAGACGTTACCTTCTCAAAGAGACCTTCTCCATAGTAGTGTGTTGAGAGTGGATCATGATCTGAGCTTTTTTCTCTCTATTTTTTTTTTTTTTGGTTTCATTATTGTTTGTAATGAAACACTTCTTGCAGGCAGATGCTTGGTCCTTGTCCACTGCGTCTCCCAGAACCAAGCAACCTGGCCGATACACATCTGTGGCTGGACGACGGTCACCCAGTACCCTGCACGCTGGACACTTCCAGCTGCCCCCTTTGTTCCTAGGAGGTGTCATTGCCCTCCTGTTACAGATGAGGGGAGCCTGTCAGTATTGGTCCTCCATTTGCCCCCAGACCTTATCCCGCTGTCCTGGGACCCACCCTCTTGGGGTTACTTGTCACACTGTAGCCAAAGCCCGCTGTCCCAGTCCAGCCTGACTGGACATCCCCAGACATGCCCCGTATGTTGCACTATCCAACCAGACCTGTTTCCAGGGTCTGCATCCCTTTCACACTGGAGTCCCCAGGAGGCGGAGGCCACACCTGCCTCATTCACTGCAGTGATGTGGGCCCAGCACAGGACTTGGTAACAGTCCGGCTCCTGGGTGCAAGGCCTTGCTTCAGGATCCCTGAGAGCCTCTGTCCCCTCCCTGCTTCCGTCACCCTCTTCCCCAGTCTCTTCTTCCATCTTCACTCCCTTCAATCCAACTATGGGTGCATTTGTGCCACCTCTGTCCCTGAGATCTGCCCACTGCCCTCCAGATAAAGCCAGGTTCCTCAGGTTGGCATCAGAGCTGGCCCTGGCCCATGTGCAGCCACAGCCCAGATGTGCCTCCAGCCTCTGCCTCGCCTTTGTCTCTAGTGCGCACTGTCTTCCCCACTTGGCAACCTGGCACAGCGCTTCCCTGCTTCAAAGACCCAAACGTTGCCTCCCTGGGTGCCTCCCCCAAGCAGGCCACCTCCCCTTCCTGGGCTGGGGTCTGTTCTTCCCACATCAGAGTCCCCCCAAGCCTGCAAGCTCCTCCTTTCTCAATCTTTGTATCCCCAGTGGCCTGACCATAAATGTTTGATAAACAAGTGAGTGCATGAATTCCTGTTCAACGCAACAGATATTTATTGCGCTCCTGGACTCTGCTGGGCTGTGCGTATGGCAGGATGTGGCCCCTGCCCTCATGAAGCTCATAATCTGGCGAGAAGGGCTGGCGTCGGTGTCCAGGAACAGGATGAGCCAGGTGACTTGGGTGGGGAAGGAATAGGTAAAGGGCTGAGCAAGGGGATACGAATAACCAGAGACCGAAAGAATAACCAGAGCCTCTGCCCTCTGGGAGTTCATGGTCCAGTCAGGAAAAAGATGAAGGCAGCTCATACTAAGCCAGAGGGTAATGGGCTGAGAGCCTGAGGTCTCAATGCCAGACCAAGGCTATCAGGGCAGAGATGGGCAGAGATTCCTGGGGGACAAAAGGGTGGGGGCAGGCATCCTGCCCTTACCTGGGGTTCCCAGCCCTTTCCCTCCCCAACCCTGGGCTTCCACCTGGAGTCACCTTGGCCTCTCTTGGGAAGCCAATTAGGCCCCCAGTTGTAGCACTGGGGATTATTATGATTAATAACGCCCCCAATCTCCCAGGTGCTGATTCAGCCAGGAGCTTAGGGAGGGGAGGTCACTTTATAAGGCTCTGGGGGGGGTCAGAGCCCTGAGTTGTCCAGCCAGAGCCCTGCGTGGTCTAGCTCAGGCCCCAACAGCAGTCTTGGGTCAGAGTTGCCCGCGGGGCAGCCACAAGGACCTCAGCCATGAATGGCACGGAGGGCCCCAACTTCTATGTGCCCTTCTCCAACAAGACAGGCGTGGTGCGCAGCCCCTTCGAGTACCCGCAGTACTACCTGGCCGAGCCCTGGCAGTTCTCCATGCTGGCCGCTTACATGTTCCTGCTGATCGTGCTTGGCTTCCCCATCAACTTCCTCACGCTCTATGTCACAATTCAGCACAAGAAGCTGCGCACACCTCTCAACTACATCCTGCTCAACCTGGCCGTGGCCGACCTCTTCATGGTCTTTGGAGGCTTCACCACCACCCTCTACACCTCTCTGCACGGCTACTTCGTCTTCGGGCCCACAGGATGCGATCTGGAGGGCTTCTTTGCTACCCTGGGAGGTATGGGCTGTGGTGCGGGTGGGCAGGGTAGTGTCTGGGGACAGCTCCCGGCTTAGGGATGGGGGTTGAGGTCTTCTCTCCTCTGAGGTCATTGGCATCATCCAAAGCTCTCACTTAACCAACCAACACCGGTGACGACGAGCCAGGCTGCCGGCTGGGGAGAGCAGGCCCTGGGCACTGGTCCTCTCACGTGGAGTGGCGCCATCATCTTGCCTTGCAGCAAGGAGATGGCATGAGAGAGGCCAGGCGCCTGTGGAGGTCACACCCTGGCAGGGGCAGGGCTGTGTTTCAAGTCCACATCCATGTGGCCCCCAGGCCATGTCTGGTTTCCCTCAGAGAAGACGCTCTGGGTCAGACCCATGCTGGTCACTGCCGGGAGAGGGACAAGCCAGATCCCTGCGCTCAAAGCTCCCAGCTCACCACGGGGCGCAGATTCTCGGTCCTCCGTTCACTGGGCTTCACTCGTGCTGGGCCAGGGCTCAATCCCTTCCCAACCCACTTCCAGCCTCTCTGCCACTAATGAATGCTTTTTGCGTTGAGAAGCTCATCCACTTCAAAAAACAAAACAAAACAAAAAACCTTCCCTTAGAGAGGCATTAGACCTGTGTGATCTGTAGCTCTGAAAGATGCTTTTAAATATTTCTTTGACTAGAAAACTTATGGGAGTGCTGTGGAGGCAATAGGTCCCATTTAGCAGATGAGAAAACTGAGGCGTGGAGAAGGGGTGATTCATTTAGGGATGTGGCAGGGCAGTGACCAGGGCCTAGGTCTCCTGGCTCAGGTCCAGGAATTTCCCCTTAGGACCCTCAGGCACTCAGACAAGCCGGACGTGCCAGCGGGTGTTATTACAAAGCCAGGCTGATGGGGAGAGCCCAGCGCCAGCCAGACGGACTGCTCTGCTGCCTGTCTTCAACCACCCCCACGTGCCCAGGTTGCTGCCTCAGCCCCATTCCCCAGAATCCCGGGCCATCACCGGGTGTCACCTTCAGTGACCACAGATTGTTCTGTTTCAGGCCAGAAGGCAGGGGTGAGACAGAAGTGCCACATACGGGCAGACACTTCTCTGCAGCAGCAGCAGCAGTCCCCATGAACAACTATTGTCCTGGAATAATTACCAGTGTCCCCTTTCACTCTCAGAAATGGCCCAGTTTGGATGCTAAATTCTATGACTACCCCCTCCTGAGTGTCGGCAGTGATGCAGCACAGATGTCTGAATTTTGTCATTATTTCCTCATTCACACTCTGAGCCAAAGTCCATTCATCTCCCTGGCTCCTGGGAGAGGGTCCCCTATGTCCAGGTTATGCTGACTCCCTAGAGTGGAGAAGCCACTGCTCCAGAGGGAGGGAGGGACTTCCACCTCCAGGTTTCCCTTGTCCCTACAATGTCTTTCAACAGCGACTCTGCCTGTTGCCCCATAAAGGACACATTCTTTTGTAAAAACTCCCCACAGGGCTCCTAGTCCAACCCTGACCCCTAATCTAATTTCTGTGTCCCTCATGAACTCAGAGATCTAACGGAACTAAACTTCCTGAGAGCTACTCTACTCCCCCAGCATGCTGGTCCCTCTACCCTGCACTTCCTCCCTTCTTCTTAGTGTCTAAGCCTGCTCCACCCTGGGGCCTCACTCCAGGCCTGCCCCGGTCGCCTTCCTAGCTGCCCTCTCCCATATAGTAGGTGCACTTCCACCTTAGGCAGACAGTGGGGTCCAGGCAAGTGGCACGCTGACCAACAGCTGATTGCCTTGCAGGTGAAATTGCCCTGTGGTCCTTGGTGGTCCTGGCCATCGAACGGTACGTGGTGGTATGCAAGCCCATGAGCAACTTCCGCTTCGGGGAGAATCACGCCATCATGGGGCTTGTCTTCACCTGGATCATGGCACTGGCCTGTGCCGCGCCCCCACTGGTCGGCTGGTCCAGGTAATGGCACTAGGCATAAGGGAAGGGTCTCTGGGGGTCTTCCTAAGGTTCCCCAGCCAGGACTAAAACCTGGGGCTATCAGGTTCCAGGCACCAAGCTGGCAACTCTTCTGGCATTGGAGTTTAGGGTGGGGGAAGAAAGGATCAGATCCTAATGTTGCTGTAGGGGCTGGTCCCATCTCCTGAGTTCCCAAGGAGAATCCGAGATGCCCAACCCCACACCTTGGCTATGCCCCTAATCCTCAACTAAGCCAGGGCCAGAGTCCAATCCTCTTTGGTCCAGTGCCCTGTAGGCAGCTTCCTTTGACCTTGGGCCTCAGTACCTGTGGAGGGTGAGCCTTCTGAGTGTAGATGGTGACATTGGGGGACCTGGGTCCCGTGCGCTCCGCAGGCCATCGTCTCCAAGTGGAGCTGAGACAAGAGACGTGGAAAGAGGAGGGTAATGGTGTGGGAAACGTGACTGGTGACTTTATGGGCTCCCAGAGGCCTGCTTCCAGGAGATTCCTGTTCTCTTCCCTTCCTTCCTCAGCCTCCCCGGGGTCGTTTCCTGCCCATTGCTAAATTCAAGGCCACTCCCTCCAGCCTCCTTTCCTGTCTGCTCCAGTCCAGTCTAGTCACAGCCACGTAGGCCCAGCCAACGGACATGGCACATTTTCTGAGGTCGGTCCAAGCTCGCCGTCCTCTGGAATCACTGAAACCCCAACCACGTGCCCCAGGGGCTTGTTTCCAGAAACTGTGTGAAGACCTCTTAGCTGCCCTGTGTGCCCAGCTTTGGTCCAGAAAATACTCTTACCCTGTGGTTAGTAAGACCCCGGTTTGTACAAACAACCTCAAATGCAGAGTCCGGGAGCTTTTCCCTTCTCCGCACCAACCTCTGCCCTGCAGAGTCTGAGGCCTGGCCTCTGGCCACGAGGGATCTGGTGAAGAAATCCCGCGCAGGCCTGTGGTGTGCGCATGCGGCCAGGTGAGAGACGGTGTGAGAGGCGAGGTCGTGCCCTGGTAACACAGCCAAGCCAACCAACCAACCAACAACGCGACAACATTGTTTTCACAAGTGCATTCGAATCCCTTCTCTCAGTCTATTCGATCCTCACAGTCACACAGCCAAGCAGACATTTCATTATCCCCATTCTGCAGAGAGGGGAAAGTGGGGCCCAGAGCGAGGCCAGCCACACGGCAGGTCACTCCGGTCAGCTCCAGGGTCCTCACACGCGGGTCTCTGTCGTGCCCCTTCCCACCCTGTTCTCCGCTGGCCCGCAGGTACATCCCCGAGGGCATGCAGTGCTCGTGTGGGATCGACTACTACACGCTCAAGCCCGAGGTCAACAACGAGTCCTTCGTCATCTACATGTTCGTGGTCCACTTCACCATCCCCATGGTCGTCATCTTCTTCTGCTACGGACAGCTGGTCTTCACAGTAAAGGAGGTACGGTCCTGTGCGGGGCACGAGGGCCCGGCCCCTGGCTCGGAGTTGCTGCGGGCTGGACACCAGGCCCTGTGTCCCTGCAGGCGGCTGCCCAGCAGCAGGAGTCAGCCACCACCCAGAAGGCCGAGAAGGAAGTCACCCGCATGGTCATCATCATGGTCATCGCGTTCCTGATCTGTTGGCTGCCCTACGCCAGCGTGGCCTTCTTCATCTTTACCCACCAGGGCTCCGACTTTGGCCCCATCTTCATGACCCTCCCAGCGTTCTTCGCCAAGTCATCCTCCATCTACAACCCCGTCATCTACATCATGATGAACAAGCAGGTGCCGGGGGCGGGGCGGGAGGGCCTAGGTCCCCCAAGTCGCAGGCACTACCTGTGGAGGACAAGCCACGTCCTTAACTGGGTCTCAGTCTTCCCATCTACAAAACTGGACTGGGGAGTTGGTGCCCCCCAGGGCACCATAGTCATCTGGGGGAAATGCAGATTCCTGCGCCCTGCCCAGGACTGCAGCTTGGGGTGGACCTAGGAACCTGCATTTCTAACACGCCCTTCAGGGGACTTTGGGGCTGGCTCAAGTAAGATGGTTCTGGAGGCACACTTTAAAAGCCAAGCTGTCAAAGTCCCAAGCCTGGGTACAGGATGGTGCCAGTCCCCATGAAGGAGAAAAAAAGATGAAAGGTCTTATTCCAAGGGATAAAGCAGCCCTTTGACGTGGACCGGTGGTCTCCCTGCAGACTCCATGGTCCAGTGGGGAAATGTGGTCTCCAGAGTCAGGCGTAGTGGAGTCAAATCCCAGCTCTGCTAGCTTCTAGCTGTGTGACCTTAGGCAAGTCACTTCCCTTCTTTGGGCTTCAGTTTTTCATCCAAAGAAAGGGCAAAATTCCAAACTCTTGAGTTAATTTACAAATAGCCCTTGGCACCCAGAAGGCATCATGGAATGTCATTAGTGAAAAAGCCTCCTTGGGTTTGGTCCCTGGCCCCTGGTCACATGTGTTTAGTAAGTTTTCTCCAGAGAGCCAGACGTGACACAGGAGTGAAGGCTGTGCAGGCCAGAGCGGGCAGGGGCTGTAGGTGCACCTTGCCAACCACCCCAGTTTGTGACACACACTTTGGACCAACCCTGACCCCGACTCACACCCCTTGCCTTCCAGTTCCGGAACTGCATGCTCACTACCCTCTGCTGTGGCAAGAACCCACTGGGTGATGACGAAGCATCCACCACTGCCTCCAAGACGGAGACCAGCCAGGTGGCACCGGCCTAAACCCTGCCAAGGACTCCGCCGCCGACTGCAGGAGTCTCCGTCCCCTACAGTCGGCAGCAACAGCTGCCCCACCAGGAGCCATGCCTGTCACAATCAGGCCTCACAGGCTCCACGAGTTGTTTTTTTTTAAAGAATTGATGAGAGAAAAACAAGGCTCCCCACCCAATGGGGACAGCTCCGTCTGGAGTCCTGAGTTCTCAGGGGCTGGTGGGATCCGTACCCCTCCTCCCCGCAATTCATCTTTCAGGAACAGAAGAACTCTTGCTGTCTGGAAAAGTGTCCCAGCTTAGGGATAAGTATCTAGCACAGAGCGGGGCACACAGTAGGTGCTTAATACATGCTAGATGGAGGAAGGAAGGAATGAATGGAGGAATGAATGAAGAGACGAATGGGCAGGGAAGGCATATTGTATCCTCAGAACCACCCCAGCAGTAGCAGCCCCTTGGCTGGTGACCTTGGGTGATTGTTTTCCGCCCCCGGGCCTCATTTTCTTTCCCTGTAAAATGGGAATTCCCCCAGAAAATAAATAAATAAAATAAAATAAAATGGGAATCCCACTCCTCGGTCCTGCCATACACAGCCGCTGTGAAGATCAGATGAGATGAGATGTGTGTATGTGTGTGTGTGTGTGCGCGCGCGTGCGTGCGTGCACCTGTGTATTAGTGTACTTTGTAAATGGTAAGGAGCTGTACAGATTGTAGTTAATGTTATGAACAATATCAATTATTAATATAATTAATAAATTACTATGATCATCTCTTCTTGATAGTGACCATTTTGAGAGTGGACATGGCCCTGAGTATCCAGCCTCAACAGGTGTTTTAAAAATTAGCCAGGCGTCGAGGCAGACCAGGCCTAGGGGTTGGGCCACAGGGAGGGAGCGTTGAATGAATGTAGAACACAGCCATCGACCTGAAAAGCTACCGTCAGACTGGAGTCTGGGGCCAAGGCGCAGGGTCTAACCTCTGGCCTGGAACCCCGGGCCCAGTGCCTCCCCTTCCCAGTGCTGCCTGTGAAGAGATAGATCTTTCAGCTTCTGGAAACCACATGCTCGCCTACCCAGCACCCGGGCCACAGCGTGTCCGGGCCAGTATGGAGCTTCCAGAAGCTATGCTCACTTGCCCACATTTAATAAAGAGCTGAGTCTCCAATGTCATCCTTGTCTTGAAGAGCTTAGAAACAAAAGTGGGGAATTTGGTTGAGCCCACCTTCCCTGGGGATGTTCACGGGTCCCAGATTCCAACTCCCTCGCTGGTTGAGCCCATCTTCAGCAGCTCCTGTCCATTCTCCATTCTGGATGGTTCTTGCTGCAAAGCCAGCTGGAACTCTGGGTCATTAGAATTGAACTGCCTCCATAACTGCCCCTCCTTTTTCACAAAGCCAAAGCCGGAAGCTCTAGGTCTCCCCAGCGCTGCCGGGAAACTAAGTAAAACAGGGCATTAAAAAAGCTCAACTCCTCTACTTGGTGTTAGTGGTGGTGGTTTTTGTCACTCTCAAGCTTTTTACCTGCAGGATGGATTGAAACGGGGCAGCACCCACCTGGTCTCTGCCCTGGGATGCCTGAATTGCACAATCATCTTTGTAAGGGTGCAGAGGGCAGAGAGAGCCAGCCCAGGAATGGGAAAAGTCCCAACTTTAAGGTCACAGACACCCAGGTGACCTATGAAACTACAAGCAAATGTTCTCACCTCTCTGAGCCTCATCTGCAAAAGAGAATCTAAAACAGACCTTGAAGGGATTGAATGAGATAGGAGACTACTGACTGGCCAGTCTCTTCCTGGCATACAGCTGGCAGTGGGAGACTTTTGGGGCCTTAGCTCAGAGCTGGCCTTACTGGGCACCACATCTCCCAGGGAAAGGGATGGCGATATGGCCCCCAAGAGTTCCCCTCCCCCTCCGGGTGGGAAGAGGTGGCAGGAGCCTGAGACCGAAG
Organism: Micronycteris hirsuta; assembly: GCA_004026765.1. NCBI lineage: Eukaryota > Metazoa > Chordata > Mammalia > Chiroptera > Phyllostomidae > Micronycteris > Micronycteris hirsuta. The sequence goes on along the minus strand of PVJI01002654.1, from coordinate 6,365 downwards.
GTCCTTAGTGCCGTGGTGGGGTGGGGGCAGGTAGCAGTTCGGACCTCTATCCTTGTCCCTCTCGACTCTGCCTCCCTGGATGATGTCAGTCAGGATTCCTTTGGTTGCAAGTGACAGGAAATTCCCTTTAGGTCTGAAACGGAAGGGAAAAGTTATTGGTTCCCATAAATGAGAAGCCCAGGCTTTAGGAACAGCTGGAGACAGGTGCTCAGATGATGTTCTCCAGCTTCGGCGCCTCGTCTGGCTGCACTTCCCTCTGCGCCGGCTCACGCACAAGCTGTGTCCAAGGGGTGGCAGAAATGGCCACCCGCTGTTCCAGGCTCAGCAAGTCCTGCCAAGAGTGGGCTTCTCTTTCCCGTCAGTTCCAGGTAGGGCTCTCATTGGCCAGGCCTGGGTCACCTGATTGCCCTTGCCTGCCCCCCAGTGTTATCCCCACATAAACCAGGTGGTCTGAGAGAGGGGACAGAAAGGCACCCAAAGGAAATCCGGGGGTGTCGTTACCAGAAGGAGGGTGGCGGGAGGAGGCGGGGCGGGCAGAGCCAGCAGCAGCCCAGACAGGATGGACTCTAAGTCGCTGATGTCTGGCTAGCCCCGGCCTCCCTCCCACATTGGGCCACAAGGAAGAAGGTTCCCATAGTTGGTCCTGCAGGCCACTCCCCATTTCAGATGCTGTGTTGGGCCAGGCATGGCCGTGGGAGAGACAGTGACAGTTCGGCTGCCCTGCCTTGTAGGCAGCCCCGTCCCCTCAGTTCCCCACCACAGTTTACTTATTCTGAGGAGTGGTACGTTTGTCTCAGCCTCATATCCAGAGGAAAAAAATTTACTCTAACACCAGAACATTCTGTGGTTTTTCCTGGCAGAGGGGAAAGCCTCTTTCCTCCTTAATTTAGCACTGATTTGACAGCTATGCATGGGGCACTTGCCATAAATGTAGGCGAAGAGCTGCCGGCTTAGCCTGGGAGGACGGTGTTATCCACCTCATCTCTAGGCTCCTGGCAGCCAACAGGTTTATGGAACACCTGTTGTATATACTTGTGTCTCCACTCAACCCAATCTAAGGAAGCGGATCCTAAGTCAGGGTGTGCTGGGGACTCCAGGGATGAATTGGAGGGACCAAGTCTCCGGGCTGTGACCTGGCCAGCCTCAGGGCTACAGGGCTCTCTCACCCTTGATCTTGCCTCTGGGAGGAGACTGTGAACCCCACCCACCCCTCAAGGCAGCAGGGCCTGATGGCAGCCTGCCCTCCTTTCCCCCAATAAAGACATGCATCCCTGACACCCCGGGAGGTGGTGGGTGTCCTTTCCAGCTGTGCGACCTCAGACCAAGTTTTTGAACCTCACTAGGCCTCAGGCCTCTCCGGTTTAAAGGGAAGAATCACCCCAGTTGGTAGAATTGTCTAAAGGGACTAATTAGATTATTGCTATAAAAGATGCCGTGCACAGTAGACATTCAATAAATGTGAGTTCCCTTCCTAGAGATGTGAGCCAAGTTCAAAGGAACAGCCCCTGCTGTGGTCGAGATAGGCATTAAAGAGATTTAAACAATAGATGGGGGTCTCGGAAAAAGGTCAAGCAAGAGCTAACTGCCTTAATATTCATTCACTTTCTTTCTTTTAGTAATGTCACTCTCAAGTTCTAGCTGATGCCTGGCCAGCCCGCACCAAACTGCATCTCCCAGCTTCCCTTGCACCAGTGGCATGACATTAAGGTCTGGCCAATAGAGTATAATCAGAAGTGATGTTTGCATTCCCTGGGTTTTGCATGTCAGGTAATGGAGGTGTCCTCTACTTCCTTTCTTCTTTGCTTTCTGAAGGCAGGAATGTGATCGTGATGACCAGAGCTGCAGCAGCTGTTTTGGATCATGAGGTAGAATCTGTGAGCAGGGAACAGCAGAGCATCAAGAAAGATGCTTGGGTCCCCCAGCTTGCCTTACCAGCCCTGCACAACTTATTCTTGAAGAGTTCTGTGAGAAATGGTCTTACGGTTTCTTGTTTAAGCCACTGTTACTTTGGAGGTATAGCTGGTTTCTTAACTAATAGAGGGCTTTCAGGTTGCAGCCCAGGGTCTGGACTCAGGAAGATCAAGCGCAGTTCCTCGCTAAACTTTTGCTTCTTCATGTGTAAATAAAAGAGTGGATATAAAATATTAACACAGATATCGAACATGGCAGCTACTACTATTTCTACCCTGCCTTTTCTGCATTTATTGACTGCAAGTCACAAATATCCTGATGCTGCAGAGGCTAGAGTTACACAAAACAGACACCCTAACACTACCTCAGAAAGCTGAGAACTGTAACCTTCCAAACTATCAGAAAGTTCTTGTGCGGGTGGGTCCTGTTCAATGCTCCAAGATGGTAAAAATGTTTCTGGCAAAACTTAGGTTCCATACAGGCCACAGTAAAAGAATCGCCTCAGCACACCAAGCTGCCTTTCCTCTCCAGCAGGCTGATCCTCACAATTACCATTTCCCTGTAAAAAGGCAATCCTCTAGAAGAATTTTTAGATCACGCAGCACATTTTAGAACTTCTTCCCTCCAAATGCAAACCTCTATCCTGGCACAGCCCAGGAGCAGGGTTTCAGATGAAGCTCGTGGGAATGTTTGTATTGCTGAGTCTTTTTCTATTTCTCAGTTCTTGGAAATGCCCCAGAGTGTGGTCAAAACTGCTGCCCCCGTTTGCACCAGCTTTCTTTGCCTCTTTGCTTTGCATCCTCTCCAGCACCCAGCCAAGCTGGGCTCTGACCTTGGGGCTTCCACAGCAATGGGTGCTGAGCACCTACTGTGTGCCAGGTGCTGTGCTGGGCACCAGAGATACCACCGGGCACAAGACAGACGCAGCCCTCCTTCCCCCAACAGCACCCCCCAGCCCCGGCGAGCTCAAAGGCTAGTGCAGGAGGCAGGTTAGGCAGAGCTGTAACTCAGGGTGCTGGGGGCTCCCAGACAGCAAGTCCAGGGGCTGCTGACAACTAGAGGAGGGGCCCATAACCTCTTAGGGAGTCAGGGCTTTTCCCAGGAAGTGACTACTAAACTGAAGCCAAAACAGCCTAGAGAAGGTAGGTAGGAGCAAGGAAGGGTCTTCTAGGCAGAGTAATATATCAGCTTACGCGGCATGACAAACAGCTCCAAAACCTCCTGACTTAAAACAACACCATGTATGGGTCAGTTGGACAGGTCTGCGGGTACAGACCAAGTTGGTTGCTCTCCACTAGTCTCATTCAGGCTTGTGTGGCTGCCTGGAGGGTTGGCTGGTTGGCTGGCTGCTGGCTGGGTGATAGGGGTCTGGGCCTCTCGGCATCCAGCAGGCTAGCCAGAGCTTGGTCACAATGGGATTAGCATCACGTCACTGCCACCACATTCTATTGGTCACCACAGATTTAAGGAGTGTGGGAAGACCTGCAAAGGTACATTGCAAATGAACATGGATATTGGCTGGGGCGAAAAACGGCAGTTATTTCTACATCGGTCTAACATATGTACACAGAGGAAACACAGGGGGCAAAGCCCGGATGTCAGCGCCTGGCCCGTTCCGAGAGCAGCTGTGTGGCAGGTCGGTGGGGCTCTAGGGGCAACGAGGCTCCGAAAGCCCGGCTGAATGCTTATACCTGGCAGGGGAGATACCATGCTCACAAAGGTAGTTTTCCCAGGGCTTATCCACTGTACTTGGGATGTGCTGACTCCTGCAACTTCCCCAAATGTGGGAAACTTGACTGCCTAATATGCGGTACTGGAGGACTGCATCCGCAGTCTCCCCCCTTTAAAAAAAGGTCAGACTGTAGAGGTCAAACTATCAATCCTAGGCGGGGTGGGGGAGCTTTGAAGCATACTAGCCAGAGGGGTGATTCCTGATTTCACTTTAGAATACTTTGATGACCACTGCCGCCCTCAATCCTGACCTCTGGCCATGGACAGTCCCCTGGGAAAATTCCAAAAATAGACTAGAGAGAAAAATTTAAATCTGTTTAAACCTATCCCCTCCAAACCCTATGCCTTCCTTAGACGTAATTTCTGCTATCGCCTTGGTATAAATCCTTTCAGGCCTTCTGTGCCTTCAACACACACACGAGTTCTGTCTTCTCAGAAGTGGAGAGTGTATTTCTCAGATATATTCTGGCTCATTCATTTTCACTGCTGTGTCCTGTCCACCATAGGAAGAGATCACAGTTTATGTGTCCACTCTCCTCCTAACGGGCATTGAAGTCGTTCTGAAGTTTTGCTAAGATTGCAGTAGGCATCCTTGGCTATCAATGCGAGAGTTCCTCTGAGCCACACCTGGAGCGACCCAGGTGGGGCATGGCATGAGTCCATCTTTGGCTGTATTGGACGTTACTGAATTGCTTTCTAAAGTGGCTCCCGACTTACCCTCCTAATGGTTATGCATCTCTTCGTGTCCTGAGCACTCAGTATTGATAGACAGTTAAGTATTTGTCATCCTACTCGGTGTGAAATACAACCTCATCTTTGTTGTAAGCCACCGCGTCATTTTAAATGGCTGCAGAGTATCCTACAGCCAAAGTAAGGGAGTAATTTAGCCAGGCCCCAAGTGATTCACTTGGAAGTTAGTTCTATTTTACTTCCTTTTCCTAAGTAATGCACTTCTAGGGCAGAGGAGTGGAGTTGCTGGGCTCCAGGGAAAACCTTTTCAAAGTAGGCTGCCTCCCAGCTCCCACCACGGGCAGAGGCAGCGAGGACCTCCGCACCCAGCTCCCTGCCTCTTTGCCAACACTTCGTCTTCAATTTCTGTCATTTTTATGGGGAAGCAATATCTCATCATTGTTTCTCTTTGAATTTTCCTGAATGCCAAGGAGGTTGAGGTTATTTTCCTGTGTTTATCAACCATTTTAGTGAATTGCCTATTTATATTTTTAATCTATTTTTCCCATTGGCTATTGTCATTATTTATGGAGACTTTTGCTGAGCAAATAAAATTGCTCTTTTATCCTTTCAAGATTACTTTCTTTAAAAACAAAACAAAAAGCCCTGGCTGTGTTGCTCAGTTTGTTGGAGCATCAACTCATACACCAAAAGGTTGCAGGTTCGATCCCTGGTTGGGGTACGTACAGGAGGCAACCAATCTATGTCTTTCTCTCCCCCACCCCTGTCTCTCTCTCCTCTCTCTAAAATCAATAATATATATATCTATAATCTCCATCCTTGGGTGAGGATTTTTTTAAAAAGCTTAGAAAAGGGGGTGGCCACAGGTTGACCTAGGGGTGTCTGCTTCAGGCAAACCCCACTTCAGTCAGCCTCCAGCTGCCACTTCTTGAGAAACTGAGGCAAGCAGCGGCAAGGGTACAGGATCTGACAAAGGGGCGGTGGGATTGGAGGGCCTTGCCTCTACAACCCAGCTGTACCCAATTCCCCATCAGCATCTCCAGCCCCTGGTGAGCAGAGGGTACAGGAGGGACGTAACAGCTCATCCCGCATCATTTCACACGGAGACTGAGACCCAAAGAAGTGAAGTGACTCATCCAAGGTCACACAGGAGTGGGTGACTTAGCTGGGGTGTCAGTGCCCCAGGCAGGGCTGTGCGCCTCACCTCAGCCCTCCCACCCCAATCAGCAGCTCAGAGCCTCCCAGCCCAATCAGGGACTAATTGGAGGCATGGGGCCAGGCCACTGGGATATAAGACGAGCGGCCAGGCCTGGCAGACACATCTGCGTCTGTGTCTTCCTGTGCAATGGCTCCCGGGAGCGTGGCCTCCAGCGACACCTCGACCTCCTCAGCCTCTCTGACTTCTGTGAGCTCCACGTCTGGGTGGTCTGGGACTGGAAAGCCAGGTGAGCAAAGGGAGGCAGCTTCTCCTCCACCCCTGCAAACCCATCCCCTGGGTGTCTGGGACCCTTCCTCCTCCCAGCCCTCTCCTTCCCCAGCCTGGCCCAGGCACCATCCTAGAGGCTGTTGAGTTCTACTGCCTGTTTGGCAGATGCCAGAAGTAGCAGGGGCCAGGCAGGACCTGAGAGCTGAGGGTGGCCGGCTCAGGGGAAGAGCGCAGAGCAGGCCTCCCCAGCTGGGGCCCGTTTCCTTTTGGGGGAGGGCTGGGCGCCCAGCTGCAGCTGCAAGGCCGCTAGTTGAAGGGACTAGAGCAACAGGTGTCTGATACAGGGCTGGGCTTTGGATTTAGGGCTGCATCCCAACTTTTAATAAACACATAACACCTCGGGTGTTCTCAGGGTATGGGGGCCACTGAAACAAACCAGTTCGTTCCCTAAAGGAGCTCCCAGTCTGATGGGCAAGCCTGCTGCATTAATAGGTGCCATTTGATGATGTGGTATGCACTTTAATGGCGGGAACCCAGAGGGCTGTAGAAGTGCAAAGGAGTCGCCCAACCCATTCTGGGAGGTCAAGGAAGGTTTCCTGAAGGAGGT